>JAJJKW010000246.1:0-78388 GCA_023805745.1 Isotricha sp. YL-2021b
CATAGGCATATTGCGGTTGATAATAAAAATCAATTATGCCTTGGTTATGAATAAAACCGCCTTTACCTTCGGTCGCGCCATCATATGCAATATTGTCAACAATATAATCGGCATTAATATCGCCGACCGTTCCGGAATAGTTATACAAAAAACTGTTATTGTTGGCGGCAATTATCGAAGCATTGATGTCGCCGATTTCAACACGATAACCGTGTTCACGGTCAGCTTCTGAGGACATTATGTTTTGGATGCCGGAGGTGCCGATAAAACTACCGGTAAGTTTGCCGATGGTAGTCTTTTCAACACTCTGGTTGTTTTGGTTCAAAATAGAATAACCTGTACCATTTGAACTCGGTCCCACCCAATCACCGATAAAGCTACCGGCTTGATTGTAGTTTGTAAGCGTGCTTCCGGCAGAATCCCAGTAAGTCTCGGCATTAGAAAAGTTTTGGTCGTTGTATAGATAAAGTTCGGTAGAAAATAATTTTTCATTAATGAATAATCTTATAACAATTTGGAAGAATGAAAAATTTACAAATGATATACTTTTATATCAAAATTCTTTAATTTCAAATGCAATAAATTTAGTTGAAAAAACAGAGAAAGAATTAAAAGATAATATAATAGAAAAAGAAAATTCAGATATAATTGAATTAGATATTGAAAGAATGAAATTTATAATAAAAGATTACTTAAGAATTAGATTAATGAAAATAGAAAAATATTTATTTTATATTTTAAAAAATGATTTATCATCATTATTATCAGAAAATGAAGTAGAATTTGTAATTAAATTAATAAATATGAAAAGTGTTTATTTTAATGAAGGTTTAAAAAATGTTCATCAATCTGCAAATAATTTTAGAGTTTTTACTGATAGATTTAAATTAATGAAAGATAAAATTAGTGCATTAAATGATGCAATGATTGTTTCTCCTTCTGAAAATGATTTTGTTATTATTCAAAGTATTACTGAAGAAAATCTTATTATTAATATGAAAGAAATTTTTGAAAGATATTCTTATGACTTTGTACAATTAGAAAAAAATGATATTTGTATTCTTCCTTATTCTGCAGTAAAAAAATTAATTAAACAAAATAAAGTAAAATTAATTTAATAAATTTATATTATTTTCTCAAATGATAATTTATATATTAAATTATTATGTTTTATATATAAATGCAATTTCAAAATCAATATGGTCAAAGACAATATACTTATGAAGTTGATTCTCGAGGTTCTAGTGTAGAAAAAAATAATGATATTTATGATTATAGAAATATTGAAAAAATAAATAATGAAAGACTTAATATGTTAAATTTACAATTAAAACAAATGGATTTACCAATAAATAATTCAATTCAATCTACATCAATAACAAATCCAAATTTTATAAATGAAAATGCTGCATTTAATAATAATAATAACCTAAATAATAATTTGCTTGGAAATAATAATTTACAAAAACAACAATATGAATCATATAAAAATTATTTAGACAAAAAATATAATCCAAATGATAATTATAATCAATATAATGATTTTAACCAAAGTAGTTCTCCTTTTAAGGATAATATAAATCAAATAGGTAAAAATCCAGAAGATGTTTTTAATGAAAAATATGATTATAAACCAAGAGATAGAAGAAGAGGTTCAAGTAAAAGTGCAAATATGAGAGAAAATAATAATTTAGATAATGATAATATTTCAAATAATATTAAAAGAATAAGGAGTCATTCAATTGGAGATATTTCAGATAAATCACGCAATTATAATTTAAATTTAGATGAACAAAATAAATTATCAACAGAAGGAAATATAAATAATAATCCAAATAATAATCTATTAAGAACAAAAAATAATTTAAATAAAAATAATGAAGACCCTAAATTAAAGAAAAATATATTATTAGAAACCTTATCAAATCCTCAATATGCAGATAAATTAAATAATATAAAAATAGCAGAAGGACAATTAAATCCAAATGATTATAGAAATGATCCAAGATATTCAAATAATTCAAATGCTTTAGCAAATATGCTTAATAATGATAAATATTCAAATAGAAATTATTCACCTCAAGATTTAATGAATTCAAATGTAAGAAATATGTTTAATCCTAATGATAGTACAAATCAATTTAAAGATAATAAATTTAGTCCATTTTATAATCCACAACTTAATGATTTATATCAAAGTAATTCAAGTGATCCTTATCAAAGAAGTGTTATGAATCCATTTATTAATAATAATAGAAATCCATATAATAGTCAAATGATTGGAAATCCTTATGATTCTTATAATAATAATAATAATCCATATCTTCAATATTATTCTGATCCAAGATTTAATAATAATAATAATAATTATCCAAATGATCAAATGAATAATCAAAATAATAAATTGAAAGATATGAATAATACTAATTTTAATAATTCTGATTTTAATAAAAATAATAATGATGAAGATTATGATCCAGATAATATTTTATCTCAAATACAATATATAAATCCAGATGATATTAGAGATAGACCTCCAAATGAACAATTATATTTACTTGCAAATAATAATAAACTTTTATATAATGCTTTAAAAAATCTTCAAGAAAAATATAATAATTTAAAAGATGAATATTTAAAATTATTAAAAATACATGAAAGTGCAAAAGATAATACAAAATTTAAAGATTTATTAATGAAAGATAATGATGATTTAAAAAGAGAAAATAAAAATTATGAAAATATAATAGAACCATTAGTTGATTATGTAAATGATGTAAATTCTTCTTTAGGAAAAGGAGAATTAGATTTATTAGATTTAAAGAGATTAGCTAAAAAATATAAAGAAAAAAAATTAGGTGATGATGATGAAGAAATGAGTCCTTTAGATAAATTTAAAGCATATGTAAATAAATGTAGAAATGGAGTTGTTAATATTGTAGAAGGTGAGCCAAATAAATTTAAAGGTAAAGTTCCTAAAATAAAAGAAGGAAAAAGAAAAATTATAACATTTGCTGATGAATTAAATGATGATGATAATAATAATAATAATGATTTAAATAATTTAAAAAGTCCAAATGATATTTTAAAAAATGATAATTTAAAAGGAAATAAAAATAAAAATGATAATTTAAAAAATCCATATAATAAAAATAAAAATTATTATGAAGATTCTGATGATGATGATGAATATAATAATAAAGGAAAAAAAATGAATAAGAAGAAAAAAGGTAAAAATAAAGATTTTTATTATTGGAAGAAAAATAAATTTACAAGAGGAAAAAGTGGAAGAATAATAACAGATTCAGATGAAGAAGTTCAAGAAGAAAAAAGAAGAATAAATAAATTTTTAATTGGAGAAGATAAAACTTATAATTATGATTATTATAATAATAGAGAATGGGAATGTCCTGCTTGTAATGTTGGAATTAATATTTCTTCAAGAGGATTTTCCCCTTTAATGTGTTCTCCTCATAGAGATTATTATATTAAAAATTATCAAAATAGTCAAAATAATCAAAATGAAAATAAAAATAATGAAAATAATAATAGTGATAGTAATGAAACTGAATAATTATTTTTTTTTTTTTTTTAATTTAAACATTTAACAAATTATATTTAAATTATTATAATTTTTTTAAAAATTATTTTCTTTGTGAAAAATAAATAACAATATTATAGTATTAATATATGTAAAAAATTAGAGAAATTCATTTTTCTTTTTAAATTTCTTTCCTTTTTCTTTTCATCATCATTAATATAGATAAATAAAAAAGCATTTTTAATAAAATTTTCATAATTATTAGTAATTCCAGTTCTAAAATCTTTTTTAAAATAAGTTTCATCAATAGGATTATTAGTTAATTTTTCAATTGAAGAAGATTAACATTTGTATTATGTTTTTGTTTTTTATGAGTATATAATATTAGATATGATAAATATGATTTTCCACATAATTCACATATAATTATTCTTCCAACAATATCATTTTTTGTTCTTCTATGATGAGATTAATTTTCTTCTTTTTGATTTTCTTTATTATTTTTTTCTATTTTTATATTATTTTCATTGTTTTCTACTTGATATAAATTTTGATATGAATCTTCTATATTATTATTATTTTGATTCTGATTTTTTTTCATTATCATAATTTATTATTGTTAAAAATTGGTTTAAAGGAAGTTCTTGTGTATTTTGATATATATTATTCTGAAGACTATTCATTTGATTTTTTCTTAAATATATAATAATTAATTTCTTTTTTAATTAAATTTAAAATTTAATTTCATAATTAATTTATTTAAAAAATACATTTTATATTAAATCTCCTTATTATTGAGTTTTAAAAATTCTTTTATATTTATCCTATCTTCATTTTTTATATATTTTATCAAACCTTTATCTTTTATTTCATTTAAATGAATGAAAAAATAAATAAGACAAGAACGATATAAATAAGTTAAATTATACTCTTTTCCAATTTCCAATAAACAAAGAATATTATCTAAATCAATAATTTGTTCTAATTGAATTTCAATTAAAGAAATTACATTATCAATCATAAAAAAAGAAGATAAATCTAACATATTAATTATTTCATTTTGATTTATTTTAAATTGAGAAAAACGAAAAAATTCAATTAAACATCTAAAATTGTCTTCTGAAAAATTTAAGTTAATATCTTTTAATTGTAATGATTTTTCATTCATTATTTTTATTAAATTATAAAAATAAACACTTTTAAAAGAAAGAATATCCTTATTAATTAAATAAACATCTTTATCATTTAACTTAATTTCAAAAGAAAAAGCAGAATTAATTTCTTTTTGAATATATTCTATTTTTTTTATTGCAAGTGATTTTTTCGTTTCAGAAATTTTCTTATAAAATGTATAATTATATTCAATTTTTTCTTTATATTGTTTATAATTATCAATATTTAATTGTTGATTTAAATTATTATTATTATTACTATTATTATTACTGTTTCCAATAGTAACTCCACCTTTTAAATTATCAAAAGGATTTTTATTTCTATTTTCTTCAAAATCATCTCTTGGAAATGGTAATAAATTATTGGGAGGAAAAGGATTATTATTTAAATGATTATTTAAATTATTATTTAAATAATTATTTAAACTGTTATTATTATTTTGATTGTTTTGATTATTTAAATTTTGTTGTATATTTGTTAAATCTAATACTATTTTTTTATATGTTTTAGTCAACATTTCATTTAAATAAACTGAATTTTTGTTTTCTTTTATATTTCTTGATTCATTATTTTGTTCTAATATTAAGAAATTATTGTATTTTTCTTTATATAAATCTATTAAATCTAATATTTCACTCATATTATTCATTTTGACAGAAAATAAAAAATTTTTAATGTTAGTTAATTGCTCAATTAAATCAATAATACTTTCATAATCATATAAATTCCAATTTATATTATCAGTATAAATTAATTCGAGCATAATTTCAATTTCACTTTCATTTAATTTTTCTATTAAAAGTTTTTTTCCTTCAATGTTTTTTAATTTTGTCAAATCTATATATTGTTCAATAATATAAGAATGACAAGGATAATCTATAATAGATTTTTCATTTTTACATAAAAAAACATCAAAGCTTGAATTCTCATTTTGATTTTTTAAATATTTTTTTATAGTTTCATATAATAAATCACAATAATTTGAAGAATTTAATTTTGTCATTAAAAATAAATGATCGTGTCCACTTGACATATCATATATATCAGTTTTAACTTCTTGATTTAATAAATCAGTTTTATATTCATTTTTTATTCTAATATCAGTATAAAAGCATTCATTTGAATTAGTTAAAGTTAAAATATAATTTAATCCAACTTCAATTTTTTTAATATTATTTTTATATATTTTTTTTATATTTATATTTTCAATTAAATTTTCAATTGGAACTTTTTCATCATCTAAATCATTAATGTTTATTTTAAATATACCATCTTTTTCAGTAAGAACAAATAAAAAATTACTTGAACCAACAATTTGTTTAATATCAATTTTATTAATTTCAAAATAATTAATTTTAATAGTTCTTTTGTAATTATTTCCCATAATATAAATATCATTAGGAAATAATTGAGAAGTAAAAGCAGAATACCAAGTTCCACAAGTAATTAAATTAACTTTCATTAAATCATTAACATTAGTACTTAAATCATTAACATTTAAATTAATATTATTTCCATTATCTTCTTTATTATCAATTTTATTACTATTTAAAAATCTATATTCTTCAATAGTTAAATTATTATTTAATTCATATAAAGTTAATAAATAAGGAATATCAACTTCTTTAATTTTAATTAAACCTAATTGATTTTTTTCATTATTTCCCCAACCAAATAAAAATCCATTTTCACAAACTACAATAGTATGACAAGAACCTCCTTTCATATTAATAATTTTTAAATTTTTAAAATTAATTTTTCTAGGATAAGTTTCATTATTTTTTATTCCATGACCTAATTGACCATAAATTCCTTCTCCCCAAGTATATAAATCTCCTCTATTTGTTAAAGCCATTGAATGATTATTACCTGTTGAAATATATGTTATAATTTCATTAACTAAACTTTCTATTAATTTTGGTGTTGAATATTCTCCAAATTCTATATTATTATTATTCTTTGATTTATATAATCTTCCCCATTCATATATTGTATTATTTTCTGTTAATGCTATTGTATGAGAAATTCCACATGCAATTTGAATTATTTTTATTTTTCTTAATTCATTTAATCTAAGTGGAAGTTTTGTTATTATATATGAATTTACTCCTAATTGACCATTCATTCCATTTCCCATTGTAAATATTGATGTTAAGGAATTTTCATCTATTAAAAATTTTTCATTATTATTTAAATTTAAAGAATATTCTGATATTGTTTTTTGGGTTACTGTTGATATAAATTCTTCTACTTTTTGTATTATCTCATTTGATGACATATTTTCTATATGTGGCATTGTTTTTATTAATGATTTAATTAAGGATATTTGATCAATGTTATTTTTATATTTTTCTAATAAATAATTCTGAGCTGTGTTTATTTCCATTTGATGAGGTGGAATTAAATTTGGGTTATTATTTGAATTATTTATTATGTTATTGTAATTTATTATATTATTATTATTTGAATCATTTGACTGAATAAATTGAGGTTCTTTTGTTCTATTCATCAATAATTTTAAATTATCTTTTGTTATATTTTGTGATTTTAATGATTTATCAAAAGATAATTTTTTCCCTCTAAAAAGGAAACTTAAATTTGTTCCTAAATTTCCTTCTTTTATATTAATTTTTTCTATTAAATCAATAGGAGTTAAATCAGGATTAATTTGAATTGTTATTTCATTTTTTACTTCTTCAAACATAATAGGTTTAATGATTAAAGTGATTTCTGACATATTATTTTTAATTTTTAATAGTATATATATTAATTTTTGGAACTAAGTTTTAAAATAAAATTTATTGAAAAAATAATAAGTTTTTCTTAAAAAAATGTCTTCTAATTCAATTTCAATTGAATTATATAATAAATTAAAAAATGAATATTACCAATTTAAGATACAAAACGAAGAAATACAAAATGATTTGAATAAAAATTTAAAAAAGTTTAAAGAAACAATAGAAATATTAAAAAGGGAAAATTCAAAATTAAAAACCCAAAACAATACTATAAATAATTTAAATAAAAATCAAATTATCCAAAAATTAAAAGAAGAAAAATTATTTTTATCAAAGAAAATTGTTGAATTAGAAACTGAAAGAAATTCACATAAATGTAATATTGTTAATAATGAAAAGAATATGAGAAGATTCAAAACTCAACATTTAATGAAACCAATTGGAAAAATATTTATAATAAATTCTTTTTCTTTTTCTTTCAATAACAATAAAACAAGTAATATTATTAAAGAAAGTTTAAAAAGAAAAAATGAGGAAATTTTAATATTAAAAAATGAACTAATGAAAAAAGAACAAATAATTCAAAAATTAAAAATTAAAAATTTAAATAATTATGATATTGAAACAGAAGATAATAATAAAAATATAGATAAAAATAATAAATTATTTAGAACTAAAAGTGATAATCATTTTTTTATTTCAAATAATATTTCAAATTTTTTAAATTTAGAAAAAAATAATATTCCAAATAATCAATTTCAACATAATAAAAATATCTCTAAATTTTATCATAAAAAAGGATTAGATGAATTAAATTTAACATTAACAAATGAAGAAGAAGAAGATACTTATTTAGAAAGGAACATTCAATTGGAACTAAAAAATATATTAGAAGAAAAAAAAAATTTTATTTTAAAAACATTAACTTCAGAAAATTTTTCATTTGATATTTATTCCACTTCTCATAATAATATTTATAATAAAAAAAAAGAACAAAAAATATCAAAAAAAAATAATATTTTACAATCAACTCCGAAAAAAAATAATAATATAATTACAAATAATTATACAAATCATAATTATCATTCAAATAATTATAATACAAATATTAATATTGAAGAAATAACAGATAATATTGATAAAATGTTAGAAATGATTAATAAAAGAAAAAAAGATATAGAACAAGAAAGAAAATACTTAGAAGATTTAAAAGAACAATATGAATAAATATATTATAAATATTTAATTCAGATATTATTTTTTTTCATTTTAAAATATTTATATATATTATAATTAGAAATTTTTAAAAAAATTTGTTTATTCTTCTTCTTCTTTTTTCTTATTTTTATTTATTTTAGAATAATATTCTTCTAATTCTGAAATTAATCCCATTTTTAATTCTTGAACTTCTTTTTGTCCTTTAATTATATCAAATGGATTTACATTTGAAGTATAATCATCTTTTTGATTAATTTTTTCTTTTTTATTTATTTTTCTTAATTCTAATTCCATTATTGGGATTGAAGTTTCTTTTAAACCTTCTTTTTCAATTTTTTCATTTTCTAAATTTTGATTTGTAATTTTTTCTAATTTTTCGTTTCTTTTTTTTGAATATTCTTTTTTTAAAGTTATTAATTGAGAAATAGAATTTTGTTTTTTATATATAATTTCATCAAGTATTTCTTCTATTTTTTCTGTTTCATTATCATTGTTTTTTATTAAATTTAATAGGTTTTTTAATTCTTGATTTAATTGACAACTACTAATTATTATATTATAAATAATTTCAAATTTTTTTAAAAATTGATTTTCTTTTTCTTTCTCTTGGTCTTTTTCTTTTATTTTATTTATATTTTCTTCATATGCTTTTATTATATTATTCCAATTTTCATTTAAATTAAATAATTCAATTGAATTTTTATTTAAAATTTTTAAATAATCATTTAATTTTTTATTCATTGTATTTTTAAAAAAGATAAATATATAATTATTATATATACAATATATTTCTTCATATTCTTTGAACAAATTTAGAAAGAGTTTTCCTTTTATTTTATAATATATATCTTCACTATATAAATCATCTTTTTTTATAATAAAATTTTTATCATTTAAAATTTCCAATAATTCCTTATTTAAATTATGGACAATTTTTTCATATTCTTCTTTCATATAAGGATTATACTGTAAAATTCGAAATATATTTTTTTTTATGTTTTCATATTTTATTATGCTTTGACAGAAATTTATAAATAAAAAATAAGATTGTTCAAATTGATTAAAACATTTTATACAGATTACATAATATCCACATAAGAAAAAAATAATTTGAAAAACTATTATTTTCATAAAAATACTTAAAATTATAGAAATAAATAATGGTAAAAAAATAAAGAAAAAAAGATATGAATATAATTTTTTGAAATTATTCTTATTTTTTGATAATTCTATTTTAAATTGTTGAGAGTTATCAATTGATGCTAATTCTTTGATATAATTTATTTTATTATTTAAATAAAATAAAAATGATAATTTGTCCAAAAAATCCATTATCAAAAACTAATTTTTTAAATAAATAATTAAAATAATTAATTTTTCACAATTTAAATTTAAAAAAATAATTAATATAGAATGGAAAAAAGTAATTCAATCAAAAAATTTGAAATAATAGGAAAATTAGGAAAAGTTTCCAAACAAAATGAATTAACAAAAAAAGATTTAAATGAAATAAAGTAAATAAATAAAATTAATTAAAAAATAGTGATTTAACAGAAAAAATTTCAATCAAAGAATTATCATATATAATAAAAGGAATAATAATAGTTTTTAAAAAGATATATAATTCTATTTATTATTCAAATCAAGAATTTATTTTGATGTTTATTGAAAATAAAAATAAAAACGGGAAAAAAAAGACAAATATTTATATAAAAAAAACTGTGGGAAACAATGAAACTATATCATCTTCAATATCAATTAATCAAATTGGTATATTGAATTCATATAATATGTCTTTATTAAGTTCAAAAAAAACAAAAAATGAAAATTCCTTTTGGATACCTTTTAAATATCCAATTATAAATCCTAACCAAGAAAATATTATAGAAAATAAACTTAAAACACCTAATAATAATATTGAAATTCCTAGTATTATAGATACTAAAATTATTTTATCAAATATGAAAACATCAAAAAAAAAATTATTTGAAAATGTAAGTAAGATTGAAATTAATAATCATCAATCAAAAAATTCATCCTTTATAAATGATTGTTCTAATAATATTAATCAAGAAATATTATCTGATTTTGTTGATTTTAATTTAGAAAAAAATTCGAATAATAATGATAAAGAAGATTCTGAGCCTAATACTAATTTAAAAGAAAATAGTATATCTGATAAAAAAATGTTCAATGTAAAAGAAAATAATGAGAATTCTGAAAATAAAAAAATAATATTTGAAAAATATTTTAAAGAACAAATAAAAACTATAAACAAATTTAAAATATCATCAAAATTAAAATTATTGAAAGATGAAATAATACAAATTAAAATAGAAGATTTTATTCCATTAAAAATACATATTCACAATCAAGAAATAATAAATAAATTTAAAGAAGAATATCATTTAATAGAAGAATTAAATATGTTTAAAAAATCAATAAATGAAGAAATAAATAATAATATATCAATAGTATTGAACGATTTAATTTCTAATTCAAATATATTTGGAAGTCAAATGATTCAAAAAAATATATCATCATTATATGATAAAAGAAGAGGATTAGATTCTTTTGAAAATTCTCAATCACAATCAATTTCAATTATGTCTAATTTATCAATAAAAAATGTTTTTGATGGAAAAAATATAATTAATAAAAATTCAAATTTAATTAATTTTCCAGCTCCTAATATTATAGTAGAAGAAGAAAGTAATTTAAATATTACTAGTGTAAACACTATTAATTTAAAATCTACTTTAAATGATATTGTAGATGGTGATTTATATTATAATAATATTCAATCTAATTTACATGATATTCAAGAAATAGCTGAAGAAAATAATAATGAATTTATTAATCAATATTTATTAGAAGAAATTAATAAAATTCAAATAAATGAAGAAATTTCAATTGAGAATTTAATTAATAAAATATTCAATGAAAATAATAATCAAAAAATGAATAAAAAAGAAAAAATTTCTAAAACATTTTATGAATTATTATTTATTTCTCAAGAAAATGATCTTGATATTTATCAAAGAGATTTATTTGGAAAAATAATTAAAAAATAATTTTACATTTAATATAACATCTTAAGTAAATAATATACTTTTTGTTAAATTATAAAATTTTCTAAATTCATTCAATCAAAGTAATTTAATTAATTATTAATTTCCAAAATTTTTAGTTTCAAAAAATTATTTTTTTTATTTCATGAGACCACTTAAATATGATCCTCAATTTCAAAGTTTATTGAATAATAATCTAAAAGAAAATTTTTTATTTTTGTTTAGAATGAAAGTTCCAGATTCAATGATGAGAAAATTTAGTTTACAACAAGGAATAATAATAATATCTTTAATTTCTTTATTTTTTGATTTTCTATTTTTATTCACAGATTATTCTTTAGAAAAAGTTATTATTTATATAGAAATAATATTTAATATTACAGCTCTTCATGTTGCTTTAACTTTAAAATGTTTTTATGCAAGATTATATTATTATTGGAAAATAATTATACTATTTATTTTCCCTTATATTGAATATATGAAATTTAAAAAATATTCAAAATGCTTTATTTTCTCTAAGTATTGTAATATTTATATAATTCTTGTTGGAATTATAATATATGAAATAATTAATGTTTATTTTATTAGAATTTGTTGGGCATTATACAATCATTTATATAATGGAAATTATTTACTTGTAATTAATGGATGTTCACTTTTTCAATTATTGGAAAAGGAAAATATTAGAATTGAAATAGAAAGAATTTATAAACCTCCTGTTGTAGAGACTGTTTCTAAAAACCCTAAAATTGAATTAAAAATATTTAATAAAAAGGAAAAAGAAGAAAATCCATTTGCTAAGGCAATGGAAAAAATTAAAAATAATAAATCATAATAATATTATAAATAATATATAAAATGCATATATAATTAATTATATATTTTAAGAAAAATAAAAGATTTTTCAATTTTTTAAGAATTCATAAATAAAATTTCTTATGAAAATAACTATATATATTCATTCATGAATCTAAATAATAAAACACCTTATAAAACAAAATAAATAGGTGCTATTTTTCAAATTTATTAAACTCTCTATTTCATTAATACATATTAAATAAAATATTATAATATTTAATTAGAATTATTTCAAATTACTAACTCTAAAAAATGAATAAATTTATTATTTTTTAAAGAAAATTCAGTTAAGTCAATTTGATGAAAATTAAAATAAAATTTTTTACATAAATTTTTCAATTTCTCTTTGATTTCATAATTATTAACATTTAAGTTACAATTGAAAACAAAGAAAATTTTTTCACTTTTATTAACTGACTGAATTTCTTTGATTTGCTTTATAATAAATTCAAAATTTGTATTTTCATTTACAATAATAATAAAAGCATGAGAAATTTTAAAATAAGTTTTTATTAAAATAGAATTTAGAAAGCTTTCATTTGAATCCCAAAATTCCAATTTATATACTTTATTGTTAATTACACAATTTATTTTTTTAATATTTAAATATTCAGTATTTTGATATTTATTATTATTATTATAATTACCAAATATTTTACTTAAAAATAAAGTTTTTCCCACATTCTTACATCCTATTAACATTATTTTTATTAATTTATCATAATTTTTAACATTATTTAAAATAATATTTTTATATTCATCATCAGAATAATTAGAAGATTCTAAAGTATTAACTGAACTTCCATTACTTAATTCACTTTTTTTACATAAATCATCATATTCATCATCTAATAAATAATTATCTTCAAAGAATAATTCTTTATTTTTATATTTCTTATTTAGTTCTTTAATTGTTTTTTCTAATTCTTTTTCTTCAATTTCTTCTTGTTCTTTTAAAGTCAATTCTCTTTTTTCAATTTTGTATCCTGAATTTAAACCTAAATAATCAATTTCTTCTTCAGAAAATGAATCTTCTAAATTTAATTTTGACTGGTAGAACTTTTTTTCAACAGATATTTCCTATAATTAATTATTTTTTAAATAATTTATTTACTTTTGTTTTATCTTCATCATCTTCATTATATATTGTATAAAACCGAGTCCTACCCATTTGATTTAAAATATAAAATAAATTATTTAAAAGAATTAATATAATTAAAAATCCAAATTATTAAAAATATATGCAGAAATTGCATTTATCATAAATTAATATTTTTCAAAAATAATTTTAATATTAGTTATATATTTAATATATATCTTTAATTTAACAATAATTAAAAAAAAATTTATTTTATTAAATAAAAATTAATTGAAAACTAAACTTCCAAAAAATAATTAAAAAAAACTCAAACTCAAAATACTTAAAAAAATAAAAAAATAAACTCAAATAAAAAAAAAAAAATAAATAAAAACAAATAAAACAAATAAAAAAATAACTAATATAAAAAAAAACTAAATAAAAAAAAAGAAGGTCTAAAAAAAAAAATGACAAACATCTACAACAAGACAATGTACTTCCCAAACGGTACATTAATAAACAACTGGTTCGAAGAGGACGAACTTCGTCGTCGAACAGGAGAAACAAGATCAGTAACAGCGACTCACACAGAAGGTCCTTTTCCAAAAAGAACCTTTGACCCAGAAGTATCATACACATCAACTCAACCTCGTGACGACACATACAAAAGAGTAATTGGAGAGAAAGAAGAAGACAAAAGTTACATAACAACAAACAGTAAATATGGAGATCATAAACATCCTGAAAGTAAATATATGCATAAGAAATTAAATCAAGATGAACATGAAGAATTATTTAGAAAATTTTATAAAACCCAAACTAATTTTAAAAATGCAATTTTAAAAGCAAAAAATGATTTTCGTTCTTTTGATACTTCAACTAAAAGTTTTCATGTAGCACAACCTCAAGAATCATATATTGGATTAAGACATATGTATACTCAAGATTATTTTCCAGTTCCTTATGAAAAAGCAGTTACATTAATTCCAATAGAAAAATTAAAGAAAATGAATGGAGGAGCTCCTCCTGAAAAAAAAGAAATAAAAAAAGGAATTACTAAATTTAATGCAAATGCTAATAATATTATAAGAAATAATAGTGATTCTAATTTCTGGTTAAATAATATTAATTCTGGTAATGTTTATAGAAGTTTCTTAAAAAAACCAAATCCTTTTGCAAGATCTTCTGGTTTTACTCAATTATTAAAAGATACTAAAGGTGCTGTTCAATATTATCAAAATGTTAAAAATGAAGATTTTACTTTTGAATTATCTGAAGAAGAAAAAAGATTATTAGAAGAAGAAAGAAAAAAAAAAGAAGAAGAAGAAAGAAAATTAAAAGAATTAATGGAAGAAAATTTAAAAAAAATTTCTACTATTCCTGATATGAAAAATCTTATTTTAGGATATGTTACTGAAGAAAATTTAATTAAATTAACAAATAAAATTCCTAAAGAAATTAAAGATAAAATTATTAAAGGAATGATGCAAAGAGGTTGGGTTGGATTAAGGTTATTAAAAATATTTTTAAGAGGTTTATCTAGAAATAAAAGTGAACTTATTGGAAGAAATGATTTTAAATTTTTTTTAAATTCACAAGCTATTGTTTTAACTGATGATGAAGTTAGTAAAATTTTTGAAATTTTTGATTTTAAAAGAAGTGATTTTGTTAATTTTATTATTGTTTTAAATTGCTTTAGAAGAGTAAGTGAAGATAGAAAAAATTTAATTCAAAAATTTTATAATCAATTAAAAACTGAAAATATTGATTATATTTCATTTACAAAATTAACTAAAATTGTTGATATGAATTATCATCCTGAAGCTACTAAATTTATTAAAGTTGCTCCTGAAATTTTAAGAGAATATTTAATTTCTTGGGATAATTTTAAAGAAGATGATAGAGTTACTGAAGATCAATTTAAACAATATTGGTTTGATATTAGTACTTGTGTTGATGATGATGAAGATTTTATTCAAATTTTAAGAAGTGTTGGATATAAAGATTAAATTTTCAAAAAGATATTTTCTTTTTTTTTTTTTTTTGATATTTAAGTTTATAATAAGATTTTTTGAACTTTTTTTATTTTTTAAAAAAATAAACTTTTATTTGTTTTATTTTTTCTTATTAATTTTTTTATTTAATTTAATAATTAGGGTTTATTTTTATAAAAAAGATTTATTATTTATACTTATAAGTACATTAATAAATATAATCATAATTTACTTTTTTTTTATTAATTCATAATAATTATTTGTTTTCTTAAAAGGTTGATAAATATATTTATCACTTTTTTCAATTATTTTTTTTAATCTTTCTTGAAATTGTTCTTTAGCTTTTATTTTTGCAATTTTATTTGCTTTTATTCTATTATTAATATCAATATTTTTTTTGACAAAAATATATTTATCATAATTTATTCTTTCTTGTTGTCTTTTAAAATGTATTAAATCATTTAATTTTTTTTCAATCTCTAACAATCTACTTACAGTATTTATTTTTTCATTATATCGATATAATTTTTTTTTAAATTGTTCTTTATTATTTATTTCATTATAAATTTCAATAACTTTTATATCAACTATATTAAAATTATAATCTTCCTCAACCCTTGGTAAATTATTTAAATATTGTTTTAAATATTCATTTCTTAATTTAACCTCTTTTAATTTATTTTCAGTAACATTCATTTCATCTTCAAAAAATTTTTCTAATTCTTCATCTTTTTCAATTAATTTTTGTTTTTCTTTTAAATTTTCTCTCAAAATAGTTAATTCATCTTGTTTTTCATTATAAATAAATAAGCTATTTTTAATATTATAAGAAATTAAATCTAATTTTTTTTTAAATTCTTCAGGACCAGAAAAAATAATTCTAGGTTCTCTAATAATTTTATATCCATTTGACATATTTTCTTCTAAAATAGAATATCTTTTTTCTTTTCCTTTTGAAGAAAGTGTCTTTTTTTTATTAAATTGATTTTGAATAGAATTAAAATTTGATAAAATATGTAAAGAATGAAGATCATTTTGATAATCTAATTGATCTTCTTCAGAAAATTTATCAAATAATCCTGTTTTATTTTTAACACATAATAAAAACAATTTATTATCTAAAGAAAATTCAAATTTTCTTTGTAATCTTCCAAATCTATGCCTTAATAAATAAGTTTCATGTAAAACTTCATTTCTTTTTTCAAATAAATCATTTTGAATTTCTTTTTCTATTTCTATTTTTTTCTTTAAATAAAATAAATAATTATCTGTAGTTTTAATATAAATTTCTATTAAATTTATCATTTTTTGTAAATTTAGTATTTCTAAATTCATTAAATCAACTTCTACTTTTCTTTCTTCTTTTATATTTTTTATTTCATTTTCTTGAATTGTATAGAAATAATTTTCTAATAATATTTTTTTTGATTTTTTTGTAAAATCTCTTATTGATTCAATTCTTAATTTATTTTTTGGTATTTTATTATAATCAAATTGTTTTAAAAATTTTATTTTCATTTTATTTCTTTGTTTCAATTTTTCTGTTTTAGATTGATTAAGATGATTTCTACTTGTATAATTATGAACAGTACTTATTGAAGCAATTGATAAAGTTCTATTTTTAGAAATTGGAGATTTATTGAAACTATTTAAATCAGGTATATTATTTAATTGAGGTAATATTGATGAATCTGATGTTCTTAAATTTTTATTTTTAACATATTTAAAATTATTATTAAAAGAATTTCTTAAATGAATATGATGAAATGAATCTATTTTTATTTTTTCTATTTTTTTTATAAAACTTAAGTTTTTTATTTTCTTTATATCTTTTATCATTTTATGTGTTAAAGACTTTTGTAATAATGATATATCAGTTTTATCATCTGAAGAAAATGTTCTTATTGTACTCATTTATTAATTTATTTTTAAAAATAATTAATAATTTATTATATATTGAATTTTTATTTTTTTCATAAAATTATTTAAATATGAATTCAAATGAAGATTATTCTAAGGTGGATGAAGAAAGTATTTATGAAATTAAGAATAATTTAAATATGACTAATATTGATGAACATATTTATGATAATAAAGAAAATGAAGAATTAAGTAATAATTTTGTGGAAAGTCTTTTTCATATATATGAAGATAAAAAAAAAGAAGAAAATGAATTATTTAAAAAAAATATAGAAATCATTAATGAGAGTAAAGATGAAAATAAAATTACTAATAAAGTAATTGATTCAAATACTGATAATAATAATTCAAATTTAAAAAATAATAACACCTTAACTCTTGAGCAAATAATAACTAATAAGGAGAATCCAAATTATCATAATTCAAATAATAATAGTAAATCAGGGAAAGATGAAAATATTATTGAAAAAGAAAATCAAATAGAAGATAATTTAAATCAAAATAATATTATTAAAATAAATTCCAAAGATAATGATCTTATTAGTAAATTAGATAAAAAAGAAGAAAATAAAAATTCAAATAATAATTCAATTGAACATCAAATTATAGATTATAAAAAAAATGAAAACATAGATAATTTAAAAAATATTGAAGAAGAAGAAAAAAATTTGCAAAAAACAAATAATCAACCTCCAAAATTAAAAATTAACATTCAAAATATACAAAATAAATCAATAAGTAAAGATGATTTATTAAAAGAAAAAGAAGAAAATTCAAATAGTAATCGAGTAAAAAGAATGAATTCAACGCCAAATATAGATGTTAATTTATTTAATAATAATACTATTTCTATAAATAATGAAGGAAACACTTTTCAAGATAGTGAACGTTCAATTTCAATAAATTATTCAAAAAAAAAATTAAAAGAAAAAAAAGAAAATAAAAACCAAACAACAAATATAATTAATGAAGAAAAAAAAGATGAAACGAATGATATATTATTAAATGAAAAAAACAAAGAAAATAGAAAAGAAAATAATATCAATGAATTTATAACATTGGATATGGATAATGAAAATAATAATGAAGAAACATTAATAAATAATAATAATACAAATAATGATAATGATGGTAATAATAATAATTTATTTAATAATAATGATAAAAATAATGATAATATTAATATTATTAATAATAAAAATAATAATAACGATAATGATAGTATTAATAATATTTATAATAATAATAATGATGAAGATAATGGTAATTATAATGATAGTATTAATAATTTTATTAATAATAATGATGAAGATAATGGTAATTATAATGATAATATCAATAATAATAATCAAAACATAGAAAACAATAATAAAAATACAATAGATTTAACAAATACAATCACTCCAATACATAATAATAATAATTTAATTGATGAAGATGATGAAATTATTGCAAGAATCATTCAAGAAGATAAAACTTCAGAAGAGAATATATCAAATTTAGAAGAAAGAGAATTGACTTCAAATAAAGAAAATTCAAATATAAATTCTAACACTAACTTAAATCATATTTCAAATAAAAGTATAAATGAAATATCAAACGAAAATATAAATAACAATTTAAATGATGAAAATGAGGAAAATGAAGAAAAAAAGATGAATGACAATAATAATAATTATTTAGAAGATAAAAATAATAATAATAATTATTTAGAAGAAGATTCAAAAGAAAATACAAATCAAGAAATAAATTTAGAAGATAACACATCAAAAAAATCAAAAGAAAAATATATAATGTCAGAATATGAGCTTTCAAAATATAGAGAACATACAGGAGATATAATAAAAATCCAAAAAAATTGGAAAACATATTTTGACACAAAAAAAATGTTATTATTAAAAGAAAAAGTATTTTATATTCAAAGAGCATTTAGAAATCATTTAATAAAAAAATATACTCTTCCTCAAAATTTTTATTATAATGATAAATTTTTAAAAATCCAAACGGAAATTTTTGAAGAAAATTACAAAAATAATTTAAGTGTATTATTCCCAGCATTATTTTTAGATAAAACAAATATAAATGCATTTGCAAATAATATGTTATTATTATCAAATAATCCAATACACAATCCTTATGAACAAGGAAAAATATTATTATTTGCAAAAATATTAGATTTTGATATGATGATAGATACAGATGAAATATATGATACATTATGGTCTTCAATATTTGATTCAATATATACTAAATGTTTAAAAGTAAATGATCCAATTCAATTAATTTCTCTTGGTTCACAACATACATTATGTACATCTCAAAAGGGGAAAATATATACTTTTGGTTGGAATAATTATGGTCAATGTGGAGTTCCCATAAATTCAACAATTATTAATAAAAATGATATTGAAAATAATTTATTATTAACAGTTAATAAATATAATGAATTAAAATTAAAAGTTTTAAATAGAATTGATGGTATAAAAATACCTGAAATTGAACAATTAATTTTATCTAATGGAGTAACTTGTGGAGAAGATCATTCTTTAATATTAGATCAAAATGGTAATATTTGGTCTTTTGGTTTAAATTTAAATGGACAATTAGGTTTAGGACATAATAATACAGTAGATAAACCAACTTTAATTTCTGATTTAAAAAATAATAAAATAATACAAGTTAAAAGTTCTGGTTATATAAATTTTGCAATATCAGATAAAGGAAATATTTATATGTGGCCTTGGCAAGATAAAAAAAATAATAATAATATAATATATTCTCCATGTAGATTTTCATTAAAATATTATAATGAAAAAGTAATAAATATATCATGTGGAAGTAATTTTTGTATGATATTAAATAATAATGGTCAAATATATTCAATGGGAAAATCAAATAAATTTGGAGAATTAGGTTTAGGAGATTATAATCCAAGATATCATCCTTCTTTAATAACATATTTTTTTAATAATAATGAAAGAATAAATCAAATTTCTTGTGGTTATAAACATACAATTGTAAAAACTACAACTGGAAAAGTTTATAGTTGGGGTTATGGAGGAAAAGGACAATTAGGAAGAAATTCATATAATAATTATCCTTATCCTGGTTTAGTTAAATTTGAAAATCCTTTTATTAAAATTTATCAAATTTCTGCTGGTTTTAGATCTAGTTTTTTTTTATGTGAAAATAGGAAAATTTATTCTTGTGGTTGTAATGGTACTTTATCTATGGAAAAAATTCCTATTTTATTTGATGTTATTAGTAAAATTCCTGAAATGAGTATTGAAAGTAATTATTCTCCTGTTAGAATTATGAATACTTGGTGTAAAAGTTTTTCTATTTTTTATGCTACTATTGCTGACTCTAGTATGCTTAAAATTAATCCTGTTAAATTAAATAATATTTTAAATAATTTAGCTAGTAAATGGATTTCCGAAAGTATTGAACCTCCTTTTATTGAAAGTATTTCAGGATTTTTTCCTATTTCTGTTATGAGGAAAAAAAAATAATTAAATTAGATTTTTGGAAATTTATGTATTATAGATATTTTTGAAGATTTTTATGATTTTATGTATATAATTTTACATTAATATTTTATATTTTTTAAACGAATTAAAATTCAAAATTCTTTAAATTAAGAAATGAAAATTATTATATTTATGTTTTTTTAATCTTTATTAAATCTTTTTTTTTAGTTTATTCATAAAATCGAAATAAATGAGCATTTTTAATGGAAAATTTAATCTACTTATTTATATCTAATTTTGAATATTATTAAAAAAACGATAATTTTTGTTATATCAACCTAATAATATTTGTGACTTAACGGAACTACCATTATCATTAACATTGATAAAATTATTAATTTTTTTTTTATTCATTTTAAACAAACTTGAAAAATGAAGATTATATGGTTCAATTATTATTCTAATAGTTTCTAATTTTTTTAAAATAGTAATTATATTTAATCTTTTATTTAATGCTTCAATTAATAATAACATTTCTTTTTTAGATTTTTTGTTTTTAGAACTAATATTAATAGGGAATAAACTAGAAAAAATTCTTTTCTTAATAAAAGTTTTATTTAATTTTGGCTTATTAATTGTTTGATTTTCCATTATATTAAGTCTTGAATTAATAATTCCAGAGAAATGATTTCTTAAATTAACATTTGAAATATTTTGTGTATTTTTCAAAATTTTAGTTGGTTTTTCGAATTTTGAATCAATCATAAAATCTGTTATTAATTTAAAATAATAACTATTTAATGCATTAAAATAATTTAAACATGAACCAATCAATGTAAATGCTTTAATAATTCCTCCTATAATTGCAACTAAATCTTGAAGCTTTGAATATGATTTATGATAAATTGATGTTTGACTTTCATTTAATAATGTTAAAGTTCCAAAATAATAAACATCAGTTGTGTTTCTTCCATCAACATCAAATCTAACTGAACTATATTTATGAAAATTATGAACTTTATAATATGTAAAAAAAAATCCTTGATCAATAATAAATTTTACATTTTTAAGATAAAGCCAAATTCTTTTAAATAATGTTGAAGAAATCATAAATCTTTCTTTTTCAAGAGTAATTGAACCAATTGTTTTTTGACTAAGAGAATCCATAGAATAATCTAAAAAAATAAGATCTAAATAAGATTCTTTTAATAAATTTATAGTATAATTTATAGGATAACATAGATTAAAGTTAGTAGAATTTTTACAAAATCTAATAGTAAAAGAATAATAAGAAAAAGGGAAAAACGAACCATAAATACCATATAAAGTTTGATTATAATTTCTTATTAGAGGGCAAAAATAAGTATTTATATTAGGAACACGATTAAAAAAATCTTTAAATTCTTTAGTAAAATGTTTATTAATATCACATTTTTCAACTTGAACATCTTCATAAATTTGAGTAGAATTAAAATTAGTATCATTTGAACCTCCATGCCAAACTCTTAAAGTAATATTATATAAATACTCTGGATTATCATAAATTTCAGAGTTAGAGTCACTTAATCTTAATAAAATTGGCATTATATGAGAAAGAGTATTATTATTAAAAGGATCTGTTTGAGTTGAATGAATTATCCTAGTATCATCTCGAATAAAAAATTTATATAAAAAATAAATACATAATGCAGATGAACATAAAATACATATAAAACTTATAATACCTCCTATTAAAGTTTTATAGGTTATATCTCCTTTTTCATTAAAAGTTAAATTTGCTTTACAAGATAAGAAATCTACTTTTTTTATAAGTTTCATTTAAAAGATATTCAATATTTTTAAAACATTCATATATAATTAATAAATATATCAAAATAAGAAGCATAAAATATAAATTATAAAAAATGAAATATATTATGATAAAATTTAATAATTAATTTTTATAAAATAAACTAATATATTAAAAACTTTTTTATATATTTTTAATATTTATATAATAGATTTTTGTTTAAAAATTGAAATTTGATTTTCTTCATTTCTTTCTTCAGTTTTATAAGAAGGAGGTTTTAATTCATATTTACTTCTTTTAGGTTTGGCTTTAAATCTATTCCAATTTTTAACTCTTTTATCTCTATAATTATCCCATTCTTTTTTTTTTTTAAGTTCTTTTTCTTCTTTTTCTTTTTCTTCTTCTTCTAAATCTCTTTCTCTTTTTTTATAAGCGAATTTCATTTTTTCAGAATAAGCTTTTTTATCTTCAATTTCTTGAATAATAATTTTCATCATTTCTCTAACTTCATCATCAAAAGTATCTTGAGGTAAAAAATTTAATCCTTTAGCTTTTCTAATTTTATTTTCTTTTTCTCTTTTCATTTCAACTCTTTCTTTCGATTCTCTTAAAATTCTTTTAAAATATTGTTTTTTATCTTCATTCATTAAAGTTTTAAAAGCATCATCTATTAAATGAAAAGCTTCTGAAGCTTTTTCTTCTTTACATTTATCTGGATGAATTAAAAGAGATAGTTCTTTATATTTTCTTTTTATTTGAGAATCATTTGAATCAAAGGGAAGTTGAAGTACTTCATATGGATTTATAAATTTTGTATTTATTATTCTATTTATATGATATTGAGCTGAATTTTTGTCTTCTTTTTTTTCTTCTTTTGATGTATTTATTTCTATATTTTTTTCCATAATAAATAAGTTTTTTTATTTTTTTAAATTTTCTCTATAATATTAATTTAATGAAGGTTAATCTTGATGATAATAATAATTTTTGGGATGATATTTATGATAATGATGATGATAGTATTCATATGAATCATTTTCAAAATAATTATTTAATGACAGAGGGTTTTAAAAAAATAAAAAATCATAATAATATTAATTTTCAAAATTTAAAAACATTATATAAAAAATATGATTATTTAATTAAAGAATTTTGTAAAGAAAAAAATAACAATTTATCTTCACAATTATCTATTAAAAAAAATAAAAAATCTTATTTTGAAATATTATATGATAGAGGAATAGCAAAAAATAAAAAATTAGAACAAATGAGAAAAGAAAATGAGGAATTGAAATTAAATAAGGAATTAAAAGAATGTACATTTCAACCAAATTTAAATAAATCAAATAATAGAATAAAAAAACAATATTTAAATAATTCAACTATATATGAAAGGAATAAAAATTGGTTAATTAATAAAAAAGAAAATTTAATAAAATATAAAAGAAGAAATGCAGAATACTTAAGAAACACATATAATTATAAACCAACAATTCATTATATTGATGATAAATATATTGAAACTCTTTTTAATGAAGAAAATAATATAGAAAATCAACCTGAAAATTATTCTTATTTAATAAGACAATTTAATATAAGAAATAAAAATAAGAAAAAAAATAAATCTTTTGATAATTCTTATTTTATTCAAAATTCACATTATATTGGAACTGATTTTGGCAAAAAATTAACTAACGAAGATTTTAATAGTTTTAAATCTCATATTCATAAAGAAATACAAAAAATTAAATAAAAATAATAATTATTTTTTTTTATATATATTTCAATAAATAAATTTAACTCTTTTTAAAAATTATTTTTTTTTTATATATATATAGTTTATTCATTTTTTTAATTTAATATAAATTTAAATAATCACAAATATGGAAGTTAATGAAGGTAAATTTGAAATATATTTATTTTTATTTTTTTCAATAAATAGACCAAAATAATGAGATTTTAAAGCAAATAAAGAATACAATAAATGAAATAAAGGAAAAATTAGCCAATAAAGGTAATTTTATTTTTTTTAATATAAAGATTATTTAAATGCTTTCTCAAATTTGAATAGACTAAGAATGGATTTTGATAGGGTAAGACCAATAGATAAAAGATTACAATTTTATGAACCACTTGTAAAAATATTTAATGAGAATATGAATAACTTTTTAAAGCTACCAAATAAATATAAAGAGGATTTAGATAAGAATATTATCCAAATTAAAAAAACAATGATTGAATTATACCCTAAAGTTTCCATTAGCAATGAATTAAATAATAATGATACTTTAATAAGAGATATTTTCAAAATAATGAAGGAAATTTTAGAAAAAGATATTGAAGAAATTGGTATTAAAGCCAAAAGTTATTTAACTGAATGTTGTAGAGAAAAACACTTTCAATACTATTCTTTTAAAACAATTTTAGAATATGTTAATAATAGTCTAAGAAATATTCAAGATATTTATAAAAAAAATATAACAAGAGATTCTTCAAAAGAAAATTTAATGTCTTCTTTTTCCTTTAAAATAATTTCTGATTTAACTTCTTATTCTTCTTATTTTTATCAAAATTTTCTTTTTAATCATCAACCAGAACAGAGAAATCAACAACAAATTAATAATAATCAATATTTTTTAATAAAAGAAAATACTAAAAATGATATAGAAGAATATCAAAATAATATTAAAAAATTATTGGTTAATTTTATCCAAAAATCTGAAAATTCAAATGAACAATCTCATTCTTTTGAAGATTATTTGGTTTTACTTTGTAAAGGAATTTGTTGTTATTTTTTTTTTAAAAGAGTTAGAATAGAAATATTATCAGTTTCTGATTTAATAAAAGCAATGAAATTTATATTTGATAATACTTCAATGAGAGATACTACAAAAGACATTTTTAATTATTTTCTTTTATTAAAAGAAAATAATGAATTTTGTGAAGAAAGACATTATTTTTTAAATGAAAAAAATTTTTTAAAAAAAGGTTTACAATATACTGATACTAATCAAAATGAAGTTTTTAAATTGATTCTCAAATACCAAGAATTAATTTTTAGAAAAAGATATCCAAATGAAGAAAAATGTGAAAACCTAAAAAATTTAATAAATAAATTAAATAACTTCCATTTAAATTTTGATATAAAAACTCAAATTTTAATTCAAATTAATAATTATTTTGATTATTTTCAAAAAAATACACCTGAATTAAGAATTAATATTTCTTCTTTGGTTAATTTATTTATACAACAATTAAATTATTTTTTTGAAAATTTATTAAAATTAACATATGAAAGAGAGCAAGGAGTTAAAATATTAAAAGAAAGTAAGAAAAAAAACAAAAAGGATTATTTATATAAAAATATGATTGATTTAGATTTTGATGAACCAAATGGTGAAAAAACTACTCCTCCACTTTTATTTGATATTTTATTATCAAATGAATATGATAAATATTCTATTATGGATGAAGATAAAAGATTATTAAATGACGTTTGTAAAATAACTAATGAAATATTAAAAACTCTTTCAAAAATTTTTCATAGTGAATTTCATCCTAATAAACAAAATATTCTTCCAATAAGAACTCAACAATTTCCTCAAAATGGTTTACAACCTCAAAAGAAAAAATCAGAAATTGAAATAAATGAATTAATTGATTATTATAATAATATAAATTCAAAAAGTAAATATTTGTCAAAAATATTTTATAATTATTTATTTATTTATGAAGTTCTATGTAAAAATCATAAACATTCAAAAGAAGAAACTAATGAAAATTCACATGATACAAATTTTGTTGAAATTTATCTTAATTTTCCTTCTCAACTTTGTATTTCAATTTTTAAAAATTCAATGCCAAAAATATTTAAATTAATATTATTAAATTCTCAATGTAATTTAAGTTGTATAAGTACAATTTTAATTGATAATATATTTAAACTTAGACAAAACACAGAACAAACTTTAAGTAGCTTAAAAAAAGATTTATTTGAAGTTTATTTTGACTATTTTAGTAGAAAAATTTACGATATTGGAAATTTTAAAGAAGAATATGATATTAATTATTCTCAAAATAATGCTTATTTATCATATACAATTACAACAATGAAACAATTATTTAAATATATTCTTTTTTATTCATCTGAAGATTATGTTAAAAGTAAAATTACAACTTTATTAGTAAATTGTATTCTTTTATCAAAAAATTCACATTATTTTGGAAATTATATTTATATTATAAGATGTTTATTTAAATACTTAAATTTAAATGATAGAAATAATTCAAGTCAATATGAATTTCATAGAGAAGGATTACATATAGTTTATGGTGTAATGAAATATATGATTAATTTTAAAGAAGCTTATCCTTTCTTAAAAGAAATGATTACTGAAATTATTATGATTCTTCCACTTAAATTTAAATATTTAATTGATTTTACTCATTTAATTTTTCCTTCTATTATAGATTCTTTAAGTATGACTCCAGAAATAATTCCAATTGGATTACAATTTTTAGAACAATGGATGAATGCTTTATTCCATAAACCTGAAAATGTTAAACCTTATTTACAAAAAAATATTCTTCAATTAACTACTTTATTAACAAGTCATTTATATAAAAATTTAAGTATTTCTTTAAATTCTCTTAAATTATTATCTAAATTTGGAGGAAAAAGCAGAAATTATTTAGAAGATAAAGGTATCAATTCTAAAACATGTCCTACTCATATTGTATTAATTAATTTAATTGAAAAAAATACAAATAAAAAAATTGATTTTATATTAGATTATTTAGTTGATATTTGTGTAAAAATTTCATCAAAAAAATTAAATACATTTACAGTTAAATTAAGTTTAGTTACATTAAAGCATTGTTTTCTGACTTTTATAGATCCTGAAATTGACTATAATTATATATTAAAAGTTAAACAAAATATTATAAATAATATAATACCTAATGATGATATTTTTAATTCAAAAGGTTATTTTAGAAATATAAATGAAAATGAAGAACAAGTAAAAATTAATACAATTCAAAGACAATGTGAACATTTTCTTCTTGAAAAAATTTTAAGAGGATTATTTATATGTTTTACTTTAAGAGAGATAGAAAATCAAACAAAAGATTTAATTAAATTTATTGCAGATTATTTTGTTCTAGCAATGATAGCAAAAGATAAAAATAATAAACATATCCACTGCTTTGAAATTGATCCAATTACTATTTTTGATACAACTTTTGAATTTTTATTTACTTATAATCCAACTGTTTTAAGAAATCCAAATTCAATTTGTAAAACTTTATCACAGAAATTTTTAATGAGAATTTTAGATATAATAGAAATAATATTTGATAAAGATTATAAAATAATTCAACATTTAGAAATTATTGATATAATGTTTCTTAAATTTTTAAATTCATGTTATAATAATGAATGGACTAAAAAAGGAGTTGGATTAAGATTAATAGAAATTATAATTCATAGATTTCCCAAATTTATAACATATAAATATATTAAATATTTATTTAGAACAATTTCAACTGTAGCTTCAAGTTATTCAAATTTAGTTAAAATTAAATATCAAAATGATTGTGTCAAAATTATTGAAGATTTATGTGATAGTTTTATTGTTGATGATCCTAATTATGAAAAATTAAGTATAGAAATGCTTGAAATTAATAAACTTGAAGATGAAAATTTAAATAATGCTAAAAATAACTTTATAATGATGTATAATTTTGTTAAAATTGCTCTTGATGAAATTGTAGAAAATATGAATTCTGGAAGTCATTATGAAATTAAAGTTTTATCTATTTTAATTCAAAGAATTTATCAAAGTCAAATATTAAAAAAAAATTCTTTTATTTTATTTAATTTAAATACAGAAAAAATCTCAGTTTCAGATTTTTTAGAAATATATAAAAAAACTAAAAAAAAATTACCAATTGAAAATATTTTTAAAAAAGAATTACAATTAAATGAAGAAGAAGATATTGAAATGAAAGATTCAATAAATTTAAATAATAACATAGAAAATAAAATAGATTTAAAAATATTTGATATGATATCAGCTTTAAATATAAGATTAGGTTTAATTGAAAGTAATTTTAATCCTTTAACTGCAAATTGTTTAGGAATGATTTTTGTTTTTAAATATTGTCCAAAAAATATAGTAAATTATGTTTTTTCTAATAAAGCCCATTTTGAATTATTTATGAATATGATAAAAACAATATATGAAACTTTATTATGTGATTTATATATGAATATTGAAGTTACAAAATATATTAAAAAAGAAATGTTTTTATTAAAATTTAAACATATTTTTATTGAAAAATTATATCTTGATAAAAAACTTTCTTTTACTTTTGAATTAGAAATTGGAAATGAAAAAATTCCATTTACAAATGATATTCCAAATAATTATATTAAAGATGTTAAACAATATATTGAAAAAAATGATTCTTCTGAAATTAATGAATATAATCAAAATGATTCTTTTATTCCAGAAATTTTTCCTATTCTTTCAGAAAAAATGAAAATGATTAAATCTTATATTAAATTATTAAAATATATTTTTATTAATGAAGATATTCAAAAAAATATTTCTTTAGATGAAGATAAAAAAAAAATATTTATACCAATGAAAGCAAATTGTATAAAATTAATGAAAAATTATATAATTAATAGAGAAGAAGATAAAATTTTAAGAGCTTCAAATAAATTTTTATATACTGTTTTAAAAAAGGATTATAACTCAAAAACAATATTTATGAATGAAGATTTAAAAAAATATATAAAAAATTCTCTTGAAATATTAAAAATTGGACCAAATCAAAATTCAAGAAATCTTGATTCTCTTCTTTTTTTATTTAAATCAATTACAGTAAGTGATGATATTTTTGATATATTAAAAAAAAAACTAGAAGAATTTTCTTCATTTGAATGTTCTGATTCTGCAATTTATCAATTTTATGCTTTTATTTCTTTATTCACTTATTGTCAAGTTGATAAAGTTAGAACTATTGATGTAATGATTTTTGAAAATTTTTTAAATAAAATGAAAATTTTGTATATTAGTAAAAATTTCAATTCTTTTCAAAATACAAAATATAAGAAAAAAATTATGAAATTATTTACAAATTTAAAAGAAAAGTTCATATTTTTTATTACTACTAAAATTGAAAGAAGAGAAAATGATACAAATTTAAAACAATTTTATAAAGAAATTATATTAAATGAAAGAGGATATAAAATAAGAGAAACAGCATTTTATTATTTATATCAAAAACATTTATCTCATATATTGATGGAAATAAGAAAAGATGATAAAGGAGTTCAATTGGATATATTTAAAAATTTCCTCAAATATATTTTATTAATAATAAAAGTTTCTCCAATATATTTAAAAACAACTAACTTTTTAGTTCAATTAAATGAATGTTATTTATATTTAATTTCTTATTTAAAGGGAAAAGAAATTAATGAATATTATAAAATATTAAAATATATCACAATAATAAATGAAATATATTTAATTACTTTTACTGGTCATAGAAAATATTTCTTTTATCTATTTTATTGTTTTTCTCACATAAATAGTCAAAATCTTCAAAATAGAATTTTAACTTTCTGTAATATTGAAATGTATTCTAAAGTTGATGAAAAAATGTATAAAAATATTATGATTGAATTTATTAATTCTTATCGAAAGTTAATTGAAAATGATAGTTTTTCTAATATTGTAAAATATTTTATTATTCCATTAACAACAAAATATTTTAAAGAAAATAAATTTTTAAAAACAGACAATTCAGAAAAAGAAAATGAAAAAAATGATAATTCCCAAGAAAATAAAATAAAAAATGAAAAAGAACCAAATCATCAATTTATTTTAAATATGTTATTAACCTTAACAAGAAAAATGGAAGAACATAAAAATTTAAAAGAAAAAAACAATATTGAAAAATTTAAATTAACAATATTAATAATATTAATTTTTTCAGATTATTACAAAAATAACATAACGAAAAATAAATACAAAGAAGAAATCAATAATTTACATTTAAATATTCATAAATTATGTACTCCAACAGAATCAGAATCAAATCAAGATGTAGCAAAATTATATTGGTTATTATTAGGAACATTATTTACAAATTTAAATGACAATTTCAGTAGTGAAAAAATAGAATCAATATATAATACTTTTAAAAATATAAGTGATGATTATAATAATTTAGCAGTTGCTTCTTATGATATTATATTACCAAATATAAAAGATAATCAAATAGTAGAAACAGTAAAAATTATATTTAATGAAAGAGCTAATTCTAAATTTTTCCAATGTTTAGTTTTATTAACTCAATCTCCATATTTATTTAAAAAATTTTTTTATTCAGTATATAATTCAATATATACTTTTATTTATAGAGCTGCTTCACAATATAATAGAATATATCCTTTTCATAGAAGATTTATTGTTCAATTAACTGGAATTTGGATTTCTTTAATTTCAAATCAAAGAAAACTTATTAAAGAAGGTAATAAAACAATTCAAGATAAATTAAATTCGCCTGAACTTATAGCTTGGAAAATTTGTTTTAAAATATTTAAAGCTGCTTATTTTCAAAATGTTGGAGATAATGAAAATTTAGAATTATTAAAAAAAATAATTTTTTATATTAGAGAACTATTTGATAGTCCTAATCAATATGAAATGATGTTAGTTGATTTAAAAGATTTTAGAGCTGATAAAAGTAAAATGTATTTACATGCTTATATTTATTTATTGAAACTTTATATTTTCTTCTTTAAAAAAGAAGTTTTATATAATGGACCTGAGAATTATTTTATTATTTATAAAATTTTATCTGAAAATAATAAATTTAATGTAAGATTATCTAATGATTTTGGTTTTGTAATGAGAGCTTTATTAGATGAAAATGTTATGAATGCTTTAAATTCAAAACCAAAAAATTCTGAAGAAAATAGAATTGATGTTAAATATAATTTTTATCTTAAAATTTGTGAAGTTTTAGAGAATAGTGTGCATAATTTAAATAAAATTAAATTGTTTGATTATGATTTTGATTCTTTACCTAAAGAATTAAATAATATATATAATAAATTAGTTTCTGAAAATAGTAGTGATAAAATTTTGAATAATTTCCCTTTAATTGACTTTAAATTCTTTATTCTTTTTAAAAATTTTATAGATGACTTTTGCAAGAAAGATAATTTTGAAAAAATACAAAATAAATATAGTATTGTAAGAGAATCTATTTCTAAAGTAAATAAAAATATATCAACTCTTCTTAATTTTTATTTTATAAATTTCATAATATTTACAATGTTTTACTTAGAAAAATTTAAAGTTGAAGAAAAAAATTTTAAATCAGATATAATAAAAGATTCACAAGAATATTTTTCTTCTACTCATTGTTTTTATTGTAATTTAAAAGGAATAAATTTATTAAAAACAATGAAAAATGAAAATATAATTTTAGTAGATACAGAAAACTTAGAAAAATCTTTTTTTATTAGTTATCCTGATACAATTTTTTGTGGATTTTTATTCTTTTTTCAAAATAAAGAAATTATGTCAAATTCAAGAGATATATTAAATGAATTATTTGTAAAAACATATAGTACATTAAAAGATAGGACATTTCAAACAATATTAGAAGATTTAATTTCAACTGTTTTAGAAAGTTCTCTTCAACATATTTCTTCAAAAGCTAAATTTTTATTAGATATATTAAATACATATGATTATATATTTTCAAAAATAAGTCAAAGATTATTAAATAATACTTGTGAATTTATATCAAAATATTCAGAAAATCCAAATTATAATAAATTTGATGTTAATATAAATAATATTATAAGAATACTTGTTTATACATCTCATAATTTTGAAATAAAAATAAGAAAAAAAATAATAAAAATATTGAAAAAATATAATGGAAATGAATTAATAGATACTTTAAAATGGATGTTTACTTTTGTAGAATGGGAAGGAAAATATATTGATTCAAATACAAATTGGTTATCATATAGTGTTGATATTTTATTATCTCATTTTCAAGGAAAAATTTCTCTAGAAATTAATGATAATTCAACTCCAAAAATTCATCCTTTACATTATAATATATTTAAAGAAAGAAAAGATGATAATATGATTATTGAAAAAGAATTAATTAAAGATGAAATTTATGATAAAAATGGTTGTATTTTAGAATTTGTAAAACAATATAATAATTATTTAAATAATCGTCCAACAAAAAGTTTAATGCATCCAATAAGAGATATTATATTATGTGATATGACTTTTAGTCAAAAAATTTTTATAAGTGTTTTTCCTCAAATATGGAAAATTCTTCCAATGAAAGATAGAGAAATTTTAAATATATATATTTGTGATTTTTTAACTTCTATAGTAAAAAAAGGAAAATTTTATTCAATAATAAAAATTTTAATTGAAACTTTTGGTAATTGTTATCCTTTAGTAAATATTCCTCCTGAATTATTATTAAGTTTAACAAGATCACAAAATTCTTGGACTTCATCATTTTTTTATTTAGAAAATTTATTTATAAATAATATAGAAAGAGAAAGAAGTTATCATTGTTTAATAAAAATATTAGATAATTTACAAGAAGATCAACAATCATATGGATTAAAACAATTTATGGCAAAAAATGAATATTCAATTTCTGCTTTATCAAATTTACAAATAGGAAATTATTATCAAGCAGAAAATATAATAACAGAGGCATTTAAAGAATATAAAGATTATATATCAAAAATAGAATTAAATTATAATAATGAAATATTTGAATTATCAAATCAAATAGATTTTTCAATTTGGCAAAGTGGATTAATTGATTGTTATAAAAATACAGATAAATGGAATGAGATAGTAAAATTAAGTGAATCTTCAAATGATTTATGTTTAAAAGTAGAAGGTTTATGGAATAGTGGAAGAGAAAGATGGGAAGAATTAAATGAAATAAAAAATAAAAGTCAATATCCTTCTCAAATAAATCAAATATATATGATGATGAAAAATTCTGATAATGAAAATATGAATTATAAATATCAACAAAGATGTATGAATTGTATTAAAACTATTTATCAAGATTTTACTACTTTTCCTCCTAATTTAGAAAAATTAAATTATTATTATTTCCTTATTTTTCAATTAATTGTTGAAGCTTGGGAAAGTACAAACACATTAAAAGAAACTTCGAAAAATATTCAAGAAAAAAAACCTTGTGATTTAAGAGATAATTTAATTACTTGGAGAGATAGATTACCACATATTTGTGAAGGATTTCAAGTATTAAAAAGTATTTTAGAACCTAGAAATTATTTATTTATTTTATTAAGAGATTTAATTGAAAAATTTGATCAAAAAAAAGATGAATTTAATTATATTTATCCTAATATTAGTGATAAAATTTGGAATGATATGATGTTTATTAAATATGCTAGAAAACTTAAATTATATGAAGTTTATTTTAAATATTTAGAAAAATATGAATATGAAAATAAAGATACAATAGATTTATTTCCATATATTGATTATTTAAAAAATATAGAAGAATTAAAGTATATAAGAAAAATATCATATAATTATAAAAATGGAATAAAATTATGTGAACAATATGAATTAAAAACAATGCAATCATATACTCAAGAAGGAGATTTATTAGATTTAACAAAAGATATGAGATCAAGTTATATAAGAAATAAGGCATATTTTTTATATAAAAATGGTCAAATTTCATTATCAAATGAATTTTTTAAAAAAGCTTGTGAGTTAAATCCTACTGATTATCATATATATTATGATTGGGCTTCAATGTGTGAAGAAGTTGCTTTAACTATAAAAGGAGTTAATTTGGAACAAACTTGGTTTGAAAATACTATGATGAATTATTTTATGGTTATGATATATAAATTAGATAAAGCCAAATTTATTATTCCTAGAATTTTATATTTAATTAAAATTTTTGATGTTGAAAATTTCAAATATGATTATAAATTAAAAAATTTAGCTCCTTGGGTTTGGTTATTTTGGTTACCTATTTTATTCGATAATTTCAAGCAAACTTATGATGAACCTATGAAAAATGATTTTTTCTTTAATATTTTAAAAATTGTTGCTGCTCATTATAATCAAGCTGTTTATTATCCTTTATCTATTTTAGAAGATGAAATTGAAAATGAAACAAAAAGATATTCTAATTTAAAAAATAAAATTGAACAATTAAAACAAATTATTAAAGAAAATGATAAATTAAATCATGTAATCAATAAAATTGATATTATGATAAATGAAATAAAAGATAAAGTAGAAAGTTCAAGAGATGAAAATTTATTAAGAATTTTAAATTCATATGAAATTACAATATTAGCAAATAATTTAAACAAAGTAAAAGAAATATTAAACTTTTATTTAAATATGTTAAGTAAATCTGAAGATAATGAAATAAAAAAAATTGCAAATCATTTAAATAAAGCTTTAGAACAAAAAGATGTAACAATATTTAATATTTTTGAAATATTAAAAAGATATAGATATTATTTATATTCTAAACTTACAACTGAAAATAATTATACTGAATTAGAAAGAGTTTTTAAAAATAAATTATATAATAAAAAATATGAAGGAGTTGAAATTCCTGGAATTTATTCAAATAAAATTATAGAACCTTCTGATGATAATGTTATTAAAATTTATAGATTTGAAAGTGAATATACTTATAAATTTCTAAATTTTTTAAATATAAGATTATTAATTAGAGGAACAAATGATAAAATATTTAATTTTACTTTAGCAAACGAAAGAGAATCAAATGACATAAAAATATTACAATTCCAATGTTTATTAAATTATATTTTTTCAAAAAATAAAGATACATATAAACAAAAAGTAAAATTTAATGTTCCAATAAAATATTTTATTAACAAGACAATAAAAATGATTCAAGAAGAAACAAGTCAATATTATATGAATGATGTATTAGAATTTTGTTTACAAAAAAAAGGATATGATCCAAAAATAGCATATTCAATATATGAAGAAGAATCAAAAAAAACATCAAAAGAAATTATATCATATGATGATCAAGAAATAAAAGAAAAAGTATTTTATAGAATGTGTGAAATACTTCCAATAAATTCATTTAAAAGTTTTGTTCATAAATTTATAACAAGTGCAGATGATATATTTGTATTTAGAAAACAATTTGCAACTTCATATGGTTTAAATTCAATTTTAGGTTATATATTTTTAGAATCAATAAAATTAAATAATATTTCTTTTAATAAAGAAACTGGATCTTGTGCTTTTCATGATATACAATATTTATTATTTGAAGATAGAGAAATAAATCAAATAAGATTAACAAAAAATATTTCTTATTTTTTAACTCCTCAAAGTTTATATGGTATTATTCCTACTGTTATTCATGCTACTACTTCTGCTATTATTAATAAAAGTGATTTAATTGAAAAAATTTTATTCAGTGTTGTTTTTAATAATTATATAAATGTTATTATTGTTGAAGATATTCAAAAATATATTGATATTTTTATGAGAAAAATTAAATATTTAAGAAATTGTAAAGATGAAGATGAAGAAAATAATAATGATTATAATGAATTCACTGAAAAATTTAATGTTGAATATCCTTTAAAAGTTATTTTTAAAATTATTGAAAATTCAATTAATGAAGATAATCTTAAAAAAATGCCTTTATTAACTGATCCTTGGTTTTAAAAACTATTATTTATTTTAATTAAATTTATATTTTAATTATAAATTAATAGTAAAATAATAATAATATTTTAAATAGAATTGTTATGTATTGTATTTTTATATTTATAAAAAATATTTCTTAATAATTATTTATTATTCATTTTATGATTCTTTAATATTTAAGTTTTTTATAACAGTTAATTATTATTATTTATCTTATATATTATTTAAACTATTTATGAAATAATTTTTGTAAAATCCATGAATTAAATTAAGAATACAATTTTTTTATTTTGTAAAAAGATTTAAATTCCAAATTAATAAAATAAACTAATCATCTCCTTCATCTTCTTCATCAAAATATTCTTCTTCATCACTTTCATCTTCTTTTTCTTCATATTCTTCATCATCATTTTCATAATCATCTTCATCACTATTTTCACTTTCATTATAAATAGTAGATTCTATAATATCTCCATTTTTTTTTTCTCTATTTATAGCAATTAAATTTGGCATTATATTAAATAATTCTTCTTTAAATTTACTATTTTGATTAATTGGATTATTTTCAATTTCTATTTTTTTAATTTTAGATTTTTCAAGAGGTAAAAATACATCTAAAGAATTAATCAAATTATCAGATAATTTCAATTTATGTAAATTAGGATATAATTTTACAATTTCATTAAAATCTTCTCCTGTTAATTTATTATTTTTAATTTGTAAAATATATAAATTTGGAATTGAAGGAAAATTTTTTAGTGTTTTTAAACCAAGACCATTAATTGATAAGTGGATTAAATTTGAATATTGTTCTAATGCTAATTTATGTTCTTCTGATAATTCATCACAATCTTTAAATAAATCATCAAGAATTAATTCTTCTATTTCTTTTGGTTCATGTTCTCCTAAATTTTCTTGAAGAAAATTAGCAAAATCATTCATTTTGGATATATTTAAATTTTTTTATATGAATATTTTATTATTAAATATAATAAGATTAAATTTAAATTTCAATTTTTTAATTATTCAAAAATAACTAATAAATATTTTTAATTAATTAGTATTTTAATATTTTAATTTTCAAATAAGTCTTATTTGAAGAGTTAAAAATGAAGAAAAGAAAATATATTATTTTCAATTATTTTGATTGAATATTAAAGTGAAAAAAGAAATATTTAAATGATTACATATAAATTTAATTTTGATAAAGAAATTCAATCATATTTTTCAAGAGAGAAATAATTCAATAAAAAACAATAAAATATTTTCTATCGATTAAAAAGTAATTTTTATTCAAACTTTTCAAATTTATCATTTTTAATTATTTCTGTAAAAAAAATTAATTTTAAAAAAATGAATATATTTCCCCAAACTAATTTAAAAGACAATTTAATAAAATATCCTTTCCATGGAAAAGAAAAAAATTTAATTGATAAATTTTTAGTAATAGGATATGATATTCACACAATGAAAGCCATTTCCAATAAGATAATTTTAAAAAGAACAAAAAATCAAAAAGAGAATATAAATCATTTTTTTTTAATGGAAAAAGAAACAAATCAAGATAATAATTTATATAAATATTATATAGAACCTCCAATAATTTTAAATGATATTTCTAGTAATTATTCAAAAATATCTTTTAGCAATGACCAAATTATAGATATGATATTTCCAAATAAACCAATTTGTTATTTCAAAGCAAATAATGAATCAAATAAACAAAACCTTGATTTTAATTCTTGTCCTATTTTTAATAGTAATCCTCATGATGAAAAAAAAAGTAAGAAATCTATAAATGGAATTGCTTTAATTTATTATAAAGAATTTATTTCTGAAGATAAAAATTATATAATATATTTTCCTTTTTCTTTTTGTATTATTTCAGAATATCCTTTTTATTATTCATATTATTCTATCATGAAATATATTAAAGAATTATTTAAAAAAAATATAGAAATTCCACTTGAATTAATAATATATAATATTGTTGCTTTTACTCCAGCTCCAATTAAACATGATATTGTTATTGATTTCAATAAAAAAGAAAATCCTATAAATTATCAACCTTTAAGAGCTTCTACTTTTATAAATCAAAATTATAAAAAAGAATTTGAAAATAAAACTATTAATATACAAAGACAAAGTTCTAGAATAAAAAAAGAACAAATTCCAATAAAATTTTCCCTTTTATCAGGTTACCCAATTTTTGAATTTAATCTTCCAAAAGTTTTATTTTCAAATTTCCAAATTTCAACAATAATTGAAATATTTATGTGTACATTTTTAGAAAAAGATGTAATTTTTTTTAGTAAAGATTTAGAATTATTATCATTAATAATATATTCTTTTATAAATTTAAATTATCCTTTAAATGATAGTCATTATTATTGGATAAATGCAAGTGTTTCTTTTGAAACTTTAACTTTAGGAAATTCACCTTTTGTAGGAAAATCTTTTAGTTCAATTTTTGGAGTAAATTCATCTTATGATAATGATTCAATGAAAAAATGTAATAATATTAAAGAATTTATTGCAGTTGATATTGATAAAGGAATTATATATAATAAATATAATAAAAATGACATTGTTTTATCTGTATTGAAAAAAACATGTAAATCAAGTTCAATTACTAAAAAAGAAAAAAATATATTTACTGTTTCTATTAAGAAATTACAATCTAAATTAAAAGAATTTAAAATGAAATTCACAAATGAAAAATCAAAAGTTAATTTATATTATGATAATAATATTCAACAAAGGAATAAAGAAATTCAAGAACAATTTTATCAATTTATATTAAGAATTTCAATATATTTTTATCAAAATTTAACTTTCTATCCTTCAACAAATAAATCAGTTGATAATATTAAATTTTATGATCAAATTGAAGATAATCATTATTATCCTGAAGAAAAAGCTTTTTTAAATCAAATGAAAGAAACAATGAAATTTGATTCTTTTGTTTTAAGATTTATTCAATCATTTGATACCATTGATTTATATAAAATTCCATTAATATTTTCAGAAGAATATATTTCAATGCTTAATCAATTCTTTGATCCTCAAATTGATCATGATCCAACTTCTCCTTTATGTTTTTTAAAAAATATTGATGATTTTTATTTAACTACTAAATCAAAAATAAAACCTAATTTCAATTATGAAGTTAATTTTGTGGATTTTGAAAATTATTATTATAATAATTTAGAAAAAAAAATAAGTAGAAATTTATATGAATATATTGGAATATATTATGAAACTAAAGACAAAAGTGAAAAAAAAATAAGTTCATTTCAAAAATTTTATTACTTAAATAATCAATTGAGTAATGAAATATTAATCATTTATATAAATTATTTAAAAAACTTAAGCAAAGAAGATTTATATGAAATTTTTCCTCATTATAAAATATTAATGAATAATGAAATTATTAATTTTGAAGTTATTGAAATAGAAAATTTAATAGAACAAAATGCAATTCAAAATAATACATTAGATGAAGAAGATATAATTAGTTCTTGTATAATATTAATATTTTCTTTTTCAATTCCTTTGTTAAAAATGACAGAATTAACTTTTCTTTATCCTTTATTATTAAGTTTATTTGATAAAAAATATTTTATTTTCAGAAAATATTATTCTATTTTATGTGATATATTTTATAGATTATTTGAAAATGCATATAATAAACAATTAGATCAAGCGAAATTTGCTTTTATAAACTGTTATTATCCAATGATAAATAAATTTAGAGAAAAAAAAACAATTCCAAATGAAATTTTATTAAATATACTAAAAAAAATGGCAATTGTAGAAAGTCAAACAGAATTTTATGATAAAATAAATAATAATGAAAATATAGAAACTAAAACAAGAGAGGAAATTAATTCTTTTTCTCAACCAAAATTGTTATATGAATTAAAAGGAGATCAAAAAACAAGAGAAATTAAATTGTTTTTAAAACAGAAAAATATGGAAATAAATTGTAAAATTTTAGAACCAAAACAATTATTTAATAATTTATTAATGACATTAAAACAGTTTATTGAAGACTTAAATCTAAATTCAATACATGATGAATTAATTTCAAATTATATTATTAATATTTTATATTTTGTTGAAACTAAAAAAAAATTTGGACAAGAAAGATTAGAATTATGTAGTTTATTAACTAAGTTATTATATATTTTTAAAAAATTGGATATCTAAAAATAAAATTATTTAATATAAATTATAATTATTTAAATAAATTTATTTTCATTTGTATTATTTATATTTAAATTAAATTTTTTTGCAATTTGTAAATTCGTTTTTATTATCTCTTCTTTTTCAGTTAAATTTATTAATTCAATTTTTTTTTTAATATTATTTTTCATTTCTCTATTTAAATCTTTAATTTCTTTTAAAAATTCGCAAATTTCATCTAAAGAAAAGCAAACATAATTAAAAACTTTATTTGTATTACCAATTAAATTATTATTCATTAAAGTTTTATTTTCTGTTATATCCTTAATTATTTTTTCTGAATGTTTATTGGTTTTATCATTTAAAAAGCTATTAAAAACTTTTTTATAAATAATATCCAAAAATAAATCTTTAATTGAATCTACACCATATTTTTTAAATAAATATTCATATCCTTCTTTAATAGTTTTAGATAAATATATTTCTTGTAAACAAGTATAAATCATTTTTATTAATATTAAATTTACTTCATTTTCATCATTTATTAATTCTTTTTCTCTTTCTGATGTTACATAAATTAATCCTGTTTTTGCAGTTTTAGAAGGATAAGACAAAATTTTATATACAATTTTCTCCTCTTCATCACTTAATTTTTTATTCTTTAAAATTTCAATTTTATTTTGTATTTTTATTAATTCATCCATTAAAAGCTCATTAGGATGTATATTCTTAAAAATAAATTTTTTTGTAAATAATAACTTAAGTTTATCATCATATGATAAAATATCAGAATTTAATAATAAGAAAATTCCTTTAGTTTTATTATCAGGTAAAGAATTTAAAATTTCATCTTTTTTCAAATCAAAATTATAATAATGCTGATTTTCATTTCTAATTTTTTTTTTATAACTTTTTTTATTATAACTATAATATTTTTTATCATTTCTTATAGATTTTGTTGAAGATGATTTTATTGATCTTGTATCTGGACTATAAATTCTTGAACTAATAGAATTATTAGTTTTATTTTTTTGATTAAGAGAAGAATGATTAGATCTATAAGTATTTACACTTAAATTATTTATATTATTATATTTATTATTTTGTTGTGCTTTGATAATTGCTTTTTTTTCATAATGAGGCATAATTGGAATATTAGATAAATTAGAATATTTTCCTTGATTAAATGAATCATATTTTTCAGTTCTTATTTCTTTTTTTGTTAAATTTAAATATTCATTTATTAAACTTATTTGACCTATAAACTCTCTTTTCATTTCTTCTAATTCTGTAGACATTATTAAATATCTTTTTGTAAATTTTAATATTGATTCTTCTAACATTTTCCCTATTCTTGTTAATTGAATTGATAAATTTATTGTATCAAAAGGTTGAAGTAAATTATTTCTATTTGATGTTGGTTCATTAAAATTTCTTAAAGGATTTTTAACTGACATTTTTTGATATTATTATTATTTATTTTGTTTTTCTTAATTTTATTATTTTAAAAGTAAAATATATTTTAATTAAAAATTAATAGTTTTTTTTAAATGTAAAGATTAAGAATATCTTCTTTAATATTTTCATCATCTCTTAATAAAGTTTTTGTATCTCTTTTTTTAAATGAATTTAGATATATTCTATTAAAACCAGAACCTGGGCCTTGATAATATTCATTAGGATATTCTATTTCATTATTTAATTTATTTTTATTTTTATTATCTTCTTCTTCTTCTTCTTCTTCTGCTTCAATTTCATTTCCTTCTCTATTTTTTTTTAAATCATTTAATATATCATCATTTTCATCTTCATCATAATTCATTTTTTGATCTCTATTTCTTTTTAAATCTTCTAATATATCATAATCATCATTATTATTATCTATTTTATCATCTTCTTTTCTATCTTCTTTTATTATATTTCTATTTTTAAATTTATTATTTTCTTCTTCTGAATTATTATTATAATTATTATTGTTATTTAAATTATCATTTTCATCTTCTAAATCAACTTTTTTTAATTTATTATTTTTATTTTTTAAATGAAAATCATCTTTTTCATCTTCTTTTGAGTTATCTTTTTCTATAAAAGGCTCATTATTTATTATAATTTTATTATTTATTTTGAAATTATTATCTAAGATTTCATCTTTTGGATTATTGAAAGAATTTTTATCATTTTCATTTTTATTATTATTTCTATCATTGTTTTCATTATCTGAATCATCTTCTTCAATTTCATTTGGATTAAATAATTCTTTAAAATCGTTATTTTGACTTTGTTTTATTTTACTATTTTTTATTTCATTGTTTTTAATTTCATTATTATTAATTTTACTATTATTTTTAATTTTTCCACCTATTTCTTTATCATCATTTCTAATTTCACTATTTTTTATTTGGCTATCTTTTCTAGTTTGATTACTTTTAAATTTATTTTCATTTTCAATTGGTTTTGATAAAATTTCACCATTAAAAATAGTATCTTTAATATTTATGTTATCAAAATCATTGTTATTATCAATTTTTTTATTAATTTGATTTTTAATTCCATTTCCATAAAATTGAAAATTATTTTGAGAATTGTGATTATTATTTTTAAAATTATTATCAAAATTATTTTCTTCATTAGAATCAAAAATTTGTCTTTCTGGTCTCTTTATTTTTTGTTTTTTTTTATTCTCAAATGGAGTTTCAAAAATATTATCATTATTTATATCTAAATTATTTAAATCTTGTTCAGGAATATCATTTTGAATTTGAGATGAATTTTTCATTTCTCTAATTTTATTTAATAAATTTGGAATATAAGGTGAATCAGGATTTTCATCAGTTTCAAATCCAATTTCTCTTCTTACACAATTTCCCATATTTTATATTATATTATCTAAAAAAAAATATATATAAAAAAGATTAATAATGTAACTTATTAGATTTTTTGAATTTAATCTAAATAAATAAATTTTAAGTTAAAATAAATATGACAGAAAATAAAAATGATCCAAAAAATACAACATCAAATAAAATAATAAAAGAAGATCAAAAAGAAACAAATGAAAATATAGAATCTCAAAATGAAGATAAGAATAATTATTATAATAATAATGCAGAAACAATATCAAAAATATTAATAGAAAAATTAATATCAACCACAGTTACAAATGTACATTCAAAAGAAACATATGAAAGAATAGGAGAGCATTGTTTTAATTATATAAAAAAATCAATAGAACCTCTTTTAAAATCCGAATTTATTCCTCATGAAATAAGACATAATCAAATAGAAAAAATATTTTTTGATGTTCCAAAAGCAGAAATACATAATACATGGGTTGAATTTGAAGAACCAAAAACACCAATTTATGATAGATGTTCTGTTGATCAAATGAAATATTCTGAATTTACTCCAATTGAATTTGAAGTTATTAAATCTTCTAATTTATCGAATACTGATTTAATTGTTTTAAATCCAGATGATAAAAAATTATTATCTTTTACTCAAAATGATGATAATAATAATAATAATAATAATAATAATAATAGTAATAATAGTAATATTGATATTAAAACTTCAAGAATTCAAAGTAAAAAAAATACAAGAACTTCTAATTTTGAAAAAATTGATGAAATTGAAAAAAAAAATAATAATAAAAATAATGAAAAACCAAGAAATAATAAAGGAGAAGGTAATTGGATTGATCTTCCTTCATATGATTTACCTGAAGAAGTTTATTTAAATGAATATTTAATTAAGGATAATTCTCCAGAAATAAATGAATTAAGAAGAGAAATTGAAATAGAAAATAAAAAAAAAGAAGAACAAAAAAAAATAGAAGAAGAATTAAGAAGAAGAGAATTAAATAGAATAAATCAACAAAATCAAAAACAAAAAAATTTTGATAGTCAAAGATTAACTTTTGATTCAAATGGTAATATAATAAAATTAAAGCCAAAAAGTAATATAGAATCAAATTTAGGAAATGAATTTTATTGGTCAAAATTAGCAATGAAAGATATAAAAACTTATAGACATTTAATAGCAAAACCTCCAAGAAATAGTTTTTCAAATACAAAAAATAAAAAATTAGAAGATTTTACAAAAGGAATTGAATCACCAAATAATTCAAAAAAAGTTAATTTTAAATTAGAAAGTATTGATGATGAAGAAGAAGATAATAATAATCTTCCTCCAATAAATTATAAAAAATATGAAAGAAGAACTAGTACAATTGTTCATAAAAAAGCAATAAAAAAAATAAAAGAAGAAACTGATATTATTAGAAATCCTAATTCTGATATTTTTAAAGTTAAAAATAAAAATAAAAAAGATGATGTTGTTATTATTCCAGCAGGACAAAATTTTGATAAAATTATTCCTGAAGTTGGTGTTACTATTATAACTGGAGATAGAAAAAGAAGAAAAGAAGGTGGTTTAAATTTTTCAGAAAAATTTAAAAAACCTTCTATGGAAGAATTTAGTAAACTTGCTTTTGATACAGAAAATTTAAATTCTAAAAGATTTTTTACTGGAAATTTATCTAATGAAAAAATTCTAAGTATTGATTCAAATACTCAACAAAATAATAAAACTACTAATTTAATTGATAATAAAAATATTAATAATAGTAATAATAGTAATAATAGTAATAATAGTAGTAATAATTATATTGGTTATTCACAACAATTTCACGGTGATAATCCTTTAATTCAAAAAGCTTATCATATAAAGAAAAATTCTAGTGATCAAAATAGTTTTTTAAGTGATTTAAATTCATTTAATAAAAGTCAATTAATTAATGAAATTCAATTATCAAAAAAAATGGGAAATGTACCTAATTTAAGAAGTATTTTTCATGATAATGATGAAGTTACTTATATGTCATTTAATGAAAGAAAAAAATTCAAATCTTTAAAACCAACTGGAGCAACTTTATTTAAAAGAAGAATTAAAACTAATATTTTTAATACTTCAAATCAAGATTATGAAATTACTAGTGAAAGAGGATTTGATAAATTTAATACAAAAATATTAAAGAATAAAAATTGGGGAACAAAAGATGATAATTATGATGTAAATCATAGTGAATTTATTAAACCTCATAAAGGAAATTATATTAGAGAATTAGGCTATAAAATTGTAAATACTAAATTACCAAGAGATAGAAGATTTGCTTATAGTTCTAATTTTAATACTCCTAAAAGAAGTATTAGTGAGTTAAATGAAAATGTTAATATAAATCAAGATAAAGATAAAGATAAAGAAATAGATAATAATTAATAAATAAATTTTATCTTTTCTTAGTTATATATTTTTTTAAGTTAATGTTTTTTATCTAAGTTATTAAAAAATAGTAAAAATTATTTTATTCTGATATCTTTATTTAATTTAATGATTAACTAATAAAATTTTAGAAATAAAAAATAATATTATTATTATATTCACGCAATTAGAAATTCAAATTTTATATGTATATAAAGAAAAATTATTGTTTTTTATAACAATTATTTGATATAAATTTATAAATTAATATTTGAAAAAAATAAATTTGAATAAATAATTATGATAATAAATAATAGTTAAAAAATTAGATAAAAATTATATTTATTCTTTAAATTATTAATTTTAGTATATATTTATTTTTTAGATTTAAATTATTTATCGAAAAAAAATATTTTTTTTACATATCCGTATTTAAGTGATAATTCATAATTTAAATTAAAAACATTAAATGAGAAGAAGATCAAACGCAATTTTGGCAGAAGATATAAATGATTATTTAAGCCAATTAGGAAATCTATCAAAAAATGATTCAGAAAAGGAAAATAATTTTGTTTTTTATCAACTTTTTGATTTCGAAAATTTATCATTAAATGATAAAGGAAATAACTTTATCAATAATAATGATTTATTATCTTCAAAGAAAAATTACAAAATTGTTTTTGATGATATAACAAAAAAATTGATAAATAAAAGAAAAAAAAACATAATTCATTTCAAGTGGAAAAAATTTCAAAGAAAAAAAAGAGGTTTTGCTACACATCTTTCAATTAATAATTCCAACACAATTAGTTGTTCATAATTATTTTTATAGATTTGAAATGTATTGTAAATTATTATATATATTATAAATTGATAATTTGAATATAAATATAATCAATTTTGAAAAATAAATATTATTTAATATACAGTTGATTAACCTTAAAAAGAAAATGGTCTTTATTATTTCCAGACCAATTTTTAACATAATTATTTTATTTATGAAAATAATAATTAATTATTTTTCTAAATATTTTAAAATAAAATTAATTATACAAATTCAATTCAAAAAAGAATTAAAATATATTAAAACTAAATAATATATAAAAATTACCATTAAGTTAAATTTTATTTGTTATTTTCTATAATCGTTTTGAAAATGAAAACAAGGGAATTTCAATTTAAAATGATTTTGAAAGAAAAGAACTAAATCATTATATTCTTTAATATCTCTAAATAAAAATCCAATAGTAAAAGCAGGTTGTAATTTTTCAAAAGGAAGTTGATATAAAACTTTATTAAAATAAGATTTCATATTATTTTCATCAAGAGGAGGAATAATACATTCTTGTGCATAATGAGGATCAATATATAAAACATTTTTTTCATTATATCCAATAAAATAAGAAGCAGCATAATTTTTTCCTCCTATAAATCCAATAAATTCTTTACAAGAAAATAAATTTTTAATTCCTTCAAAATATTCATTTTCAATATTATAAAGTCCTAATCTTACAGAAATAAAAATTAATCCATAATATTTTAAAGTATATTCTTTATTATTATATATTGTTAATTCCATACCAGGTGAATAACCTTCATTAATATTATATTCTTGGAAACATATATCAATAATATCTCTTAAATATATTTGACTTACACAATTTATTATTTTTAATTTTGGAATTACATTTAAATTACTATTTAAAAAATCATATATTGAAATTAATTTAGGATCACTAAACCATTCTCCACTAGTTAAATTATATAATCCACCAGCATTACATATATTTCTTATAGAAAAAGGTGAAAATACTTTTTTATTTATTTCACTTCCACGTAATGATAATTTATTATCTAAAAAATTATAATAACTAGTTAATACATTAGGAAATATTTTTGTACTAAGTGGATAATCAAGAAAATAATATATAGTTAATTTTAAAGACATTTCTGGTAAATTTGTTAATTTTAATATTTTATAAATTGCTCTTCCTAAAATCATTTGACTACTTCTTATCATACATCCCCATCCACAATCAGAAGTATATTCAATATTTTTTTTATAATTTATTTGAGCAGGATAATTTTTTCTATATGAAAAATATAATATTTTCTGAAATTTTTTCTCAAAAAGTGTTTGCCCTTCATCATTAAATAAATAATATGTATTATTAAATAAATTTACATTTTTAAATTCTGAATAATTAAAATATGTTCCTCTACTTATATAATTATAAATTAAGGAATCTTTGGTATTAAAAAATTGTAATTTTAATGATGACCATACTCCATTATTATTATTTTCATCACTTTCATATTGAATAGAATCTTCTATTACTTTTTTTAAAATTGTTTTTTTATTATCATTTTTTTCCATATTATTAATCTATTTAAGTTTTTTAGGATTATTAACTATAACACTATTTTAATTTTTATTTATTTGTAATGAAAAAAATATATTATAATGACATATTTTTTTTTATAAAATAAACAAATTTTTATTTATATCTTTACTTAAATTAATATAATCTTTATATATTTCTTTCAAATGTGATAAATATATTTTTCTTCTTCGTGCTATAATACAATTCATTTCTAAGATAATGTTACTAGTTTTTTCCATTTCTTTTATCAAAGAATTAAACATTTCATAAGTATCTATATCATTTGTTATTTTTTTATAAAAATATTCACTAATTTTTAAAAATAATATAACATCTTTATTATTTATAAATGATAAGGAATCATGTAATAAATAATGTTCATATATATCAAGAATAATTTTAATAGGAATTAATTCTTTCTTATGAACTTTTTTAGCAAAAACAATTTGTTTAATTTGATGTAATTTAGGTAAATGATTAAAAAAATCATTAATATCATCAGTTTTTTTTTTTTTAATAGAATTATGATAGAAACTGACAATAGAAAAGAAGAAATTATCATAATTAATATTTAAATTTTTAACTTTAATAAGAGAAGAAAGAAGAGCAACTCCAAAATAACCATAATTAACAAAAATATTATAATAATTATCTTCATAATTTTCAACTTCAGTCCAATCAATTTTTAAAGGATAATCTCTAAAATCAATATAATCTTCTGTATTATTATTTAAATTTGCATAATCTCCTTCTACTGAATAATCAGGTTGTCTTTCATCATATAAAGCTTGTAAAATTTCTTCTCTTGAATAAATATTATCTTCAGAACCTGGAAAGAAAAAATTAGTTCTTAGAAATGAAATTAAATTATCTTGACTCATTTTTCTATAAGAAATAAAAATAATTAATAAAAATTAAATGCAAATTTGTTATTATAAAATAAGAAAGGAATGAAAAAATAAATGATAAAAACTTTATCAATAAAAAAAATACAAATATTATATAGAATAATAAATAAAAAAAAATTAAAAAAATTTATCTTCAAAAAAATAAACATTCCCAAAAATAAAATGTCATCTGAAAAAAACAATATAACAATAGATTATGGAAATCTTTTATTAACAGATTCTTCAAATATGAAAAATATAACAGAAAAAAAAATAAAAGAAAAATTAAAAGAAAATTACATAAATTTAAGTAAAGGATTATATGAAATATTAAAAAATCAATTAGGAGAAGAAGAAGAAAATAGAGATTATGATAAAGAAAAAGATGAAATTAAATTACCAAAAAAAATATTAAATTTACCAAGAGCACTTCCAATTCCAAAACCAAAACCAATGACAAAATGGGAAAAATATAAAAAAGAAAAAGGTATTATTCAAAGAAAAAGAAGTAGAATGGTTTATTCTGATATTGTTAAAGATTGGGTTCCAAGATGGGGAAAAGGTTCTATTAAAAAAATAGAAAAAGAAGCTAATTGGGCTTTAGAAGAAAAAGAATTTGGTGTTAATCCTTTTGAACAAAAAAATCAAGAAAAGCAATTATTAATTCAAAAACAAAAAATTCGAGAAATGAAAAATAAAATTAAAAATTCTGATAGTAATAATAATAATAATTATATTATTAATAATTCAATCAAAAATAATAAGAATAAGAATAATAAAAATAATAAAAGTAAAGAGAAGAATATTTCTTTAGAAGAAAATGATAATAATAATTTTAATAATAATATTAATAATAATAAATTGAGTAGAAAAGAAAAAAAAAAATTAAAAAGTGAAAAAGAAATTAAAAGATTAGATCAAGATAAAAAAAATTTAGGAAGAAGATTAGAACAAATACAAAAATCTACAAGATCAATGGGAAGATTTGATAAACTATTGAAAAATGAAAAAAAATTAAATATGATTAAAAGAAAAAGAGTTGAACAAGATGTTCTTCAATCAAGAAATAAAGAAAAAAGTAGAGATAAAATGATAATGGATGGTATTTTAAATAGTAAAAAATAAAGTTATTATTAATAAATAAACTTATATTTCATAATAATTTTTTTTTATTTAATTTTTTTTCTATATTTTAACATTTATTTATAATTTAAATAAATACAATTATCTATTCTATAATAATCAACAAAATATTTATTATTGTTTTAATCGAATTAAATGAGGAAAACAAAATCAATTAAAAATTTTTAGATAAGTTTTATTATTCATTTATAAACAGTTTTGATGACAGAAATATACATGAATTTATTGTTGACAAAACGATATTATAATTTATGATTATTATTCAAACTTCATCTTTTATTAAATTAAAAGTTAATATATACAAAATATACATTTTTAAATAAAAATGTATTAGTTTAAAAGTTAAAGTTAATTTTCTTTTTGAAATACATTATTATTATTATTATTATATTGTTTCATTAATAAATCAGAATTATCTTTTGGTAATTGACATCTATTACAAACACTTCTAAAAGCAAAATTTAAATTTTTACAATAAAAACAAGTCCAATCACCTACTCTTTCAGAAAAATGTTTTGGTTTTTTTTTTTCATTAATAATAATAAAAGATGAAGTTGGATTTATTGCTATATTTTTATAATCTGAATTATTATTATAAATATTTATATTATTATAATTATTTTTATTTTTTTTCTTAAAAAATTTAGGACTTTTATTTATTTTACATCTGTTACATTTATTTCTATTTTCGTAATTAAAATTATTACAAAATTGACAAATCCATCCTTTTTTGCCTTGAATTTCAGTTATATAATTATTTGAATTTGAAGTAAATAGAGATATAAAATTATTATTATTATTAATATTATTATTCGTAGAATTAAATCTTTCTCTATTTAACTGCATTGAATTTATTATATTAAATTGGTTATTTATATTAAAGTTAATAATAGGATGATTTGATATATTTTGATTGATCGGATCTGTATTTTGGTAATAAACAGTATTTGTCTCATTTTGAATAAAATTATCTTGATTCATATTATTTGAAGAATCATCATTCGAATAATCTGAATTTGAGTTCTGATAAGAATCAATTGTATTTTTTCTTATATAATTACTACTTTTTTCTAAATTCAAATTCTCTGAATATTTTCTACATAAATATTTATTACTTGTATCATAATATAACATTAATGGTGATGTATATTCAGAGTTTATTATTTGAGAATGATTTGATTTTAAATCTAAATAATCTGTTTTTTCTGTTATTTCTGAATTTGATTCATTTTGGTTAATAAAATTATAATTATTGAATCTTGGGTTAATCATGAGACTCATTTTATTTTTTTATGATATATTATTATTTGATAATGATATATATTATAATAATAATTTTTTTATTTAAATAAGTATTCAAAACAAATAATATTAAATTTGTTTTTATGAATTTTTTAAAAGATAAGTATAAAATATATTATATTTCTATTCCTTCAGATATTAAAAAAAGTTAAAATTTATAAGTTTAATTATTTTTTGCTAAATTATTTTTTAGATTTGAATAAGTTGAATAACCTGAAACTGAATAATTATCATTATTTTCATTAATATTATTATGATTTGAAACATAAGATGATGATTCATGATTATTTTTAATAGATTTTTTTCTTTGAGTTTTTTTTAATTTTTTCACTTTTTTAGGCTGATTATAATTTATTTGATTTGAATTAGAGCTTTTATAAGTTAATTGATTTGAAGGAAATTTTTCATAATTTATTTTTCCAGATGATTTACTTCTTAAAACTTTATTCTTAGAATTTGATTTATTTTCTATATTATTTGTAATTTTTTGATTTGTATTTGAATTCATCTTTTTAAAATTTTGAATTGTTTTTATTTTAGAATTTTGAGTTTCTTGATTTGGATTTTGATATATTTTTTTTTCTAAATCAATTATTCTTTGTTCTAAATTTTTAAAAATTAAATATTTATCTTCTCTGTTTGTAGGTAAATTATTCATTTGATAATTACCAACTTGTTCTAAAATTTCATTTTGAAAATGAGGTACTTTTAAATCTTCATAATTATTATTTAATTCTTTTTCTTCTTTTTCATTTTCATTATTTATATTTTCTGATTTATTATCTAAATCTTCATTAAAATTATTCTTTTCTAATTTTGCATTTTTTATATTATTATTGTTTTTTGAATTATTTAAAATATTTTGAATTAATTTTTCTATTTCTATAAATTTACTTTGTAATTCTTGAATATTAAAAATTTGTTTTGATTGAATTCCAAATAAATAATCTATTTTACTTATAAAAATATTGACTATTTCTCTATATTTATTATATTCTTCTAATTTTAAATTATTGTTTTGAATTTGATTTTTTAATATATTAACTTCATTAATATAATTTTGTGAACTTTCTTCAATTACTACTTCAAAATTATTTACTTTTTGATTTAATGAATCTATTTCTTTATTTTTAATATTTTCTAATTCCCTAATTTTTTTTTCATTATTTTCCTTATCTTCTTCCATTTTATTTAATTGAGTATTTAATTGTTCAATGATATTTTTAAACTTTTCAATATCAACATTATTATTACTTATTTTAGGATTATTATGATCATCTAAAAATTTTTTTAAAGTTTCATTTTCAAGTTTTAAAGATTGATTTTCTTCTTTTAATTTTTTTATTTCTTCTTTTAATTCTTCTTCATTGTTTTTAATATCAAATTTTAAATTATTTATTTCTTGTGATGAAAAAACATTTGGATTGTTATTTATATTCAAAGATAATTTTTCATTATTAAATTGATTTATTGTTTGAAATCTATGTGAAGATTCTATATCTATATTATTAAAATTCTTTGAAATTTTTCCTATTTGATTTAATTGATTGTTAGTATCTTTTTTAGTTTCAGAAAGATAAGTTAAATTATCATCTATTGTATTTTTTTTATTTTTTAAAGTATCTAATTGCTTTTTATGTTGTTTTATAATATCATCAATCCAAGAAGCATCATCACTCATTATTTTTATTTTTAAAAATTTTTTATATTTTATTTTCAAATTATTCAATTATTCGATTTTAAAATTAATTTTTATAAAAATATTTTGTTTCAAAATTTTTTTTATTTATTTTTGTCTTTTTTTTTAATTTTTATTAAAAAAAAAAAACAAATATATAATTTTTGCCATATATATATTTGTTTTTAATAATATATTTTTTCAAATGAGTTATTCATTTATCTTTAATTGAAGTCAATTATAAAAATTGACTTTTTCAAAGAAAAAAAAATTTATATATATCATAAAATTATTTAATTATATCTCATTTTTTACAATATCATGTTCAAAAAAAAATTAAATAAAAAAATATCTTAACCTATATTTAATTTAGGAATAAACTCAGATACAAATGATATCCAATCAACTTGTCCTTCTCTTTTTTTATCAAATCTTATAAAAGATAATTCAATTCCTTTTGGAATATAACCAAATTTTTCACTAAAAAATTGATAATAATCCGAAATACTAAAAACACCTCTTAATATTTTATCAATTTCATTAAATATTTTCATAACACAATCTGTTTTAATTCTATATAATTCTTGTCTTAATATTTCAATTTTTTTTTCTGATTCTATTAAATATATAAAATAATTTTTCAGAAAAAAAAAAGTTGTATCATTAAAAACTTTTGAATTACCATAAAAAGGTAATTGTTTTTTTTTCTCCATTTTTATTCTATATTCTTTCTGAAAAGGAACTAACATATCAAAAAAATCAATGAAATTAATTACTCCATTATTGGAAATATCATATTTTTTCATTAGTAAAATTATTTCATCATTATTAGGATATAATCCTAAATTATTTAAACTTATTTTAAAATCATAATCACTAATATAATTTTTTTTACTTACACAAAAAAAGTTAAATGCATCTTTTATATTAAAATCTTCTCTTAAAGTTAATTCAATTTTTTGATTTTCAATTGAAATTTCTGTTTCACAAATTAATTTAATAAAATTAATACATAAATTATAACTTTCATTATTATTTATTTTAATCTCATTAAATTTTGAATTATTATTAAAATTATTATTATTTTGATGAAAATTTTGAATTTGTGGATTAAATATATTAATATTATCATTAATATTATTTTGAGAAATATAATCTGGATTCATTCCTATATTTAAATTATTATTTAAATTATTATCTTTTCTTGAATTTATTTGTTCTTTATTTCTAATTAAATCATTTACAATTCTATCACTATAAACTTGATTTGAAGAAGTTACTTTTTCAATATCAAAAATTTTTTGTAAATCATCAATTGTAATATAACCACTATTACATATATTTAATCTTTTCATAATCCTTTTTAAATCATCATATAGAATATTAACTTCATTGTTTCTTAAAAAATTTTTTAAAACATCAATATCAATATTTTCATTATTATTTCTTATAGTTAAATATAAACCTAAAACTGAAAAATCTTTTCTATTTTTTATTTGTTCTTTTATTGGATTTGTTTGTCTTACTAATAATAATTCTTTTTCTAAAATTCTAGAAATAGCGAATTCAATTGGATAAGGGAGAAATTTAATAGGAAATTCTTCATTTTTTTCTTCATTATTTTTATATAAATTCTCACTTGGTAATATAAAATTGAGAAAATTTTTATAATTTAAGCCATTTAAATTATCTACATCATAAAAATTTAAAATTGTTTTTACTTCATTAAAATTATAATTTATACAATTTACTTCTAAAAATTTCATTATATTTTCAATGGTTACTAAATTTTTATTATCAATATCAAATCTTTTAAATATTATAAATGGATTAAAGTTTGGTTGAAAATATAAATTTTTTTTGAATTCATTTATTATAGCCTCTCCTTTACTTAATTCAATAAGAAAATTAAAAAATAATTTTTGAGTTTCAGTTGGAGGCATATTTATATTTTTAATTTTTAATAAAACAAATATTAAAAAAATATTTTTTCCTATAAATTAGAAAATATTATATAAAAAATTCTTTTTTAGGCTTAAAAATATCATTAAAAAATCATTAAAAGATATATATAGAAAAATTTCTAACATCAGAAAAAAATAAAAAAAAAATTTAAAAAAAATATGGGATTATGTTCAAGCATAAAACAAACATCAAATTCAGGAATACATAATAATTTAAACAAAGCAGAAGAAACAACAATAAATTCATTAAAAGAAAAATCAAATATAAATAAAACAAAAAAAGAAGAATTATTAGCAGTGAATAGTGGAATGACAGTAAATTCAAATAGAGAAAATGTAAAAGATAATTATCAAATATTATCTAAAATAGGAGAAGGTTCATATGGTGTTGTATGGAAAGTTCGTCATAAAAAAACAAATTTAATTAGAGCAATGAAAAAAATAACAAAAAATTTATTATCAAAAACAGAAACTGTAAATGAAATAAAAAATGAAATAGAATTATTAAAACAATTAGATCATCCAAATATAGTAAAAATATTTGAATTTTTTGTAGAATATGATGGTTATTATTTAATAACAGAATATTTACAAGGAGGAGAATTATTTGATGCAATAAAAAAAAATGGTGCTTTTTTTGAACCAATTGCAGCTAATATTATGTATCAAATATTTAGTGCAATCAATTATTGTCATTCAACTAATATAATTCATAGAGATTTAAAACCAGAAAATATTTTAATTGATTCTATTAATGAAAATACAGGATTTTTAACTATTAAAATTATTGATTTTGGAACTGCTAAAATTTATGAAAAAAATAAAAATGAAAATAAAATTATTGGTTCTTCTTATTATATTGCTCCTGAAGTTTTAGAAAAAAATTATAATGAAAAATGTGATATGTGGTCTTGTGGAGTTATATTATATACTTTATTAAGTGGAAAATTACCTTTTACAGGAAGAAAACAAGGAGAAATTTTAAGAAAAGTTTTATTAGGAAAATATGAAATGAAAGGAGATTCTTTTGATTCTGTTTCTTATGAAGCTAAAGATCTTGTTAAAAAATGTCTTGAAAAAAATGTTCAAAATAGAATTTCTGCAAGAGAAGCTTTATTACATCCTTGGTTTAATAAATTTCAAACTAGACAATATTTTTGCCAAGTTACAGAATATTTTTTAGAAAAAACTTTAGATAATATTAAGAAATATAAACCAAAGAATAAATTACAAGAATTAGCTTTAGCTTATTTAATTCATAATTTACCAGAATTAGATGAGATTAAATTATTATATAAAGTTTTTAATTTATTTAATACTAATGGTAATGGAAAATTAACTAAAAAAGAAGTTAGAGATGCTTTACAAAAATATATGTTTAAAAATAGTAAACATAAACATAAAATTGGAAAACAAGTTGAAGAAATTTTTAAAATAATTGATAATGATAATAATGGTTTTATTGAATGTGAAGAATTTGTTAGAGCTGGAATTGATAAAAAACTTTTAAAAGAACCTAATATTTTAAAATTTTCTTTTGATTATATTGATAAAGATCATTCTGGAGAAATTACTATTCAAGAATTAAAAGAAGTTTTTAAAATTAAAAAAAAAGAAGATGAACTTTTATTAAAAAAAATGATTAAATCTATGGATACTGATTCAAATGGTAAAATTTCTTATAAAGAATATAAACATATGATGTTTAAAATTATTGATCAAAAATGATATTTTCTTATTTTTATTTTGTATATAAAAGTTATTACTTTATTTTAATTATTTTTTCATTATGTATCTTTTACTTTATTATAGTGAAAATGAAAATTTTAGAAAAAATTAATTATTTAATCATCAATTAAATTTTCAATTTTTTCTTCATTCTCTTTAAAATCTTCAATATTCTTTTCTTTATTATTATTATTATTAGTATTTGTATTAATTTCATTCTCTTCTTGATTATTTGTGTTTTTAAGTTGTTGAATTTCAACATTAAATTTATTGCTTTTATTTCTATTATTTTCATTAACAATTTCATTTCCAATGCTAAAAATAAATATTATATATTTTACAAATAACCTTCTCTTCTCTTTAATTTTTTTTGTTTATATTTGATAAAAATTGCCAATCCTAAATAAATAAAACTATTTATAATTAACATTACTCCACTATTATTATGTTTATTATTTTTTATTCTTAAAGCTTCTAAATTAGAAAAAGCAAAAATTGCTAAAATAAGCAAATAAATAAAACCAACAATACAAAGAATAAAAATATAATTAAAACAATAATTTGACATTTAAAAAATTAAAATTTCAAAAATATTAAAAAATAATTAAAAAACAATTGAAATGAATGAAGAGAAAACAGAAGAAAACAAAGAAAAATTTTCAGAAGAAAATGAAGAAGAAAATTTTATTCTTCAATATTCTCCAAGAACAGAATATTCAATGAAATTAGAAAAAGAAGAGAAAATGTATAATGAATTAAAATTAAATTTTGACCCAATAACAATAAAAATAATAAAAAAACATTTTAAAGAAAGATTAGGTGCATTAAAAAAAGAAGAAATGGTTGCAATATTAAAAAATCATTTATTAGGATTTTTACCAAATCATCCAAATAGAGAAAAAATAATAGTAAAATTATTATTAAGATTATTTAGTGATATTGATTTAAATGATAATGGAGATTTAGAATGGAATGAATTTACAAATTATATTGTTCATTTAGGTTCAGATAATACTAAAGCTAAAAGTAAAGATTATAGATTAAAATATTATGCTAAATCTCTTTACACTATAAATCCTTCAGATTTAACTGATCAAATTACATATGCTTTTTGTTTAGAAAAACATAATGTTATTGGAATTGTTCAAGAAGGAAAAAGCACAATATTATTTTATGAAACTAAAAAATGTAAAAAATTAAAATGTTATATTGATTTAAAAGATATTCAAGCACAAGTTGATATATTAGAATTTTCAGAATTAAATAAAAGAGCAAATAAAATATTAGAAAGAGAAGAATTAGAAAAAAGAATAAAGAAAATGCAATTAAATTCCAAAAATATAAAAAATAACAAAAATAGACGTTCAGCATATTATTTAGAAATAAATAATGAAAATTTATTAAAACACAAAAAGAAAAAAGAAGACGAGAAAAAAATATCAAATAATTCAAATAATACAAAAAACAACAATGAAATATTAAATATATTATCAAAAGGAGAATTAATAAAAGCATCAATAAATAAAAAATTATCAATATTATGTACATGTTTTATTCCAGAATATGATATAATATTAGTAAGTGGAACAAATAATACAATAACAGCATGGAAATTTATTAAACAAGAAGTAAAAAATGTTAATGTTACAAAAGATTTTAGATTATCTAAAGAAGAATTAAGAATTGCAATTTTAATTGCAGATTCTCCTCAATATGCTATGTGTTGGGATCCTGCTTTAAAATTATTATTTACTGGTCAAAAAGATGGAAAAATTCTTAAATGGGATTTAACTAAAACTAATCCTATAATTGAAGATTCTTTAGATATTAAAATTGTTAAAAAAAAACAATCTAATAATCCAAATTTAAAAATAGATCAAGAACATAATAATAAAGAAAATGATTCTAAAAAATTATTAGAACAAATTAAACAAAAATCATTTAAAAATAAAAAAGAAAATAATTCTATATTATTTGAAGATAAAGATAAAAATATGAGTGTAAGTTGTTTATTATTATTGCAAAAATTACAATTATTAGCAGCATCATATTTTAATGGATATATAATATTATGGGATACATTATTAAAAGATTATAGAAAATGTTATACAGATCAAACAACAGGAATTTATTCAATGGCATTTGATTCAATAAGAAATTTAATATTTACTTGTGGATTTTCTCATGATATTTTTGTATATGATCCTTATATTGATGGATCTTCTGTTTATAAATTAACAGGACATAATTGGAGTATAAATTCAATTGAATGTAATGAAAAAGAATCTGAATTAATTTCTGTTGATATTTTAGGTACTATTAAAATATGGGATACTTCACTTTTAATTAATTTCCAAACTATAAAATTAACTGAACAAATTGAAGATAATAATAATAAAAAAACACATAATATGGAAAATACAAAAAATAAGAAATTATCATCAAATATGAAAATGTTATACATAAATAAATTAAAGAAGATATTTTTATATGGTAATAAATTATTATTTTTTGAGACAGATAGAGCAAATAATCCTGAATTAGCAGATGATCAAGTAATATGTTCATGTTATTATGATAAAACATCAAAAACATTATTATCATTTTGTTTAAGAAAAATAAAAATATGGAATATATTAACAGGAAAAGTAAAACAAATATATGATGATCCAATGGGAGGAGAAGTAACAGCAATTGTAGTTGATAGAAATGTAAAAAGAGGTTTTTTAGGAGATAATACTGGAAAAATAAGAAATATAAATTTAAAAAATGGACAAATAATAAAAGATTTAACATCACATTCAACAGAAATTAAATTTTTATGTCATAGTATGTCTTTAAATATAATAGCATCATGTTCAATAGATAATATAATTAAAATACATAATGATGCAGAATTACTTGAAACAGAAGTTATAAAAGAATTATATATATTTCAATTTCAAGTAAGAGCTTTATGTATTGTAGATAGATTTTCAAGATTAGGAATTGGATTAAGTAATGGAGTAGTTAAATTTTATGATATAGAACATTTTCATTATGATTCAGATTTACAAACAGATCCTTCAGTAATTAAAGATGAAGTTTCAGCTCTTTCTCCAATTGATAATGTTGAATTAGTTTTATGTTGTTATTCTTCTGGAATTTGTAAATTAATTGTTACTCCGCCTTCTGCTGTTAAATTTAGTTCTATTTATGAATTTAATAATTGTAATGATAAACAACCTATTGCAATTTCTAGTATTGAATTTGATAAAGTTAATCATTTAGTTTTTATTGGAGATTTATTAGGCAATATTAAATGCTATGATATTTCTGATATTTATAATATTATTGATAATATTATGGAAAATGAACAAAGAAATTTCGATAATGAAACTATTATTACTAAAGAAAATTATGAATTATTTACTCAAATTAATATTATTAATTTATGGTCTATTGAAGCTCATAAAGAATCTATTAGACATATTCATTATGTTGATATTGAACCTAGAATTATTATTACAACTTCTCATGATTTAAGAATTAAAATATTTGATGCAAAAACTGGAAAATATCAAGATGAATTTAAACAAATTTCTAATAGAATGAAACCTATTCCTATTGGAATTAAATTTTATTTATTAGATCCTTTTTCTGAAGATAATAAAATTAAAAGTGAACCTTTTTTTTTTTATAGAAAAGATATTGAAAAATTTAATCCTATGATTCATCAAGAAAATTCTAATCAACAAATTTCAGAATATTCTAAAAAAATTACTGAATTTAATGCAAAAGAAAAATTATGGGTTAATTGTAGAAATTCTAATTTACCTTATCAAATGAGTAATAATTGGAATTTAAAAATTAATGTTGAAAAAGTTTTAGAAAATGAAGAAAAAGAATATCAAGAAGTATTTAAAGTTGTTAAAGAAGTAGAAAAAATTACAAATGAAACTGAATTAATTTTACAAGAAAAATCTATTTATAGTGATACTTATAAACCAAAATATATTGAAGAAATGACTGATTTAGAACAAATTAAAGAATTTAGTAAAGTTATTGCTGAAAGATTAAGAAATGTTAAATTAGCTGTTAGTAAAGCTAATTTAAATCAAAGTAAAATGATTGATTTAACAAATAAAAAAAAATTTGGAAAAAAAATGAATAAAAGTAGAAGTGCTTTAAATATAAAAAATAATAGAAATTCTATTCAAGAAATTAATAAGAAATATAATAATGATGATATTAATAATAATATTGATAATAATAAATCTGTTATGAAATTAAAAAAAAATTTAGTTCCTTCTTTACCTAAAATTAAAGCTAAATATGGTTTTGTTCAAACTAAAAGTAATACTCCAAGTGATATTTTTAATAAATTACATGATGATTTTATTAATGGTTATTCACAGTTATTTTTGCCTTTTAGAATTTTAATTAAAAAATCTAAAAAACAAAATAGGATTTTAATTAGAAGTAAAAGCCAAAATGAAATTGAACAAAAAGATAATAAAATAAATGAAAATGAATTAAGAATGAAGAGATTGAATTCTTTAGAAGGATACTTAAAACATTTAGAACAAATGCAATAATTTTTTTAGAAAAATATATATATTTTTTTGAAGTGTAAACAAATATAAATAGAATTTGTTTTAAAAATATAAATAAATTAAATAAAATATTAATTCTAATGAATGTAATTTGTTTTTTTCATAAAAAAAAAATAATAAAAAGACTGTTTAAAAGGAAATAAATTTAATATTTAAGAATTAAAAAATTAATTAATTAATAAAAGTAATAATTAAAAATAATATTATAAATTTTTATCTTTAGGTGAACCATCAAATAAAATTAAATTAATTCTAAAATCATTTTCTGTGATAGTATGAATATAATTATTATTATCAAAAAAAGCAAAATGATTTTTATTTAAATCAGAAAATCCTTGCATACTAAAAGAGCATAATTTTTTCATATTTTCATTATATTTACAAACAGTATTATCTTTAATATTATATTCAACAATATCATCAGTTTCTTTAAAATCATTATTAAAACCTCCAAAAATATAAATTTTATTAGAACTTTCAAATTTAATTCCAACAGAAAAATTTCTAGCAAGTAAATTTTCATTATTTTTTAAATGAATTTCTTCCCATTTTTCCATTTTAAGCATATTTAATTTTAAAATAAATTCCATATTACAATTATTTAATTGGGAATAACCACCAAATAAATAAATACAATTATTTTTTTCATCTCCAATTAAACATCCTTTATATCTATCTTCATTTAAATCAGGTAAAGCTTTCCATCTTTTATCAGAAATAGAATAATATTCACATTCAATTTGTTCTTTTCCTCCAACAACAATAATTAAATCTTTTTTATATGAAAGTAATGAAGGATAAATATGAGGAAATATTGAATTTACTAAAAATTCTATTGAAGGATTATTTTTTGTTAAATCTATATATGATAAAAATGCTCCAACTGTATTATTCATATTTTCTTCACTTATTCCACATAAAAATAATGTGTTTAATATTGGAATTTGACTTATTCCATCTAAACTTTTTAATACTCGAAGTAGTATTTTTATTTCTAAACATATTTCTTCTTCTAAATCAAATATTTTTAAATAACATATTTGACTTTTGTTTACTTGAACTAAATAACATAATTTTTTGGAAAATGGATTTAAACTATTTATTTTTTTTCAATTGTTTTTTTTAATGTTTTTAATTGAATGAAATATTATTAATATTTTATTTTACGTTTTGTCTCTGCAACACTCGGCTCCTCCCATATATTTTTTTTTTTATTTTTTTATTTTAAAATTATTTATTTTTAAAAATAATTAATTTAATTATTAATCAATAAATGTTTAAAGATAATTTCTTAATATTAATTATTTTATGAACATTTAGTTAAAAAATGAAATATCTAATTAGAAGAGGAAGTTTTATATGAATTATTAGAATAAAAAAAATAATAATAAAATCAAGAAATAATTCATTAAGAAAATAAAAAGTTTATTGAATTTTGCATTCATTTTCAGATTTAATTAATTCAATTAACTTTTTAAAATATTATTGAATTCAAGTTCCCATACTTTTTATTCATGATATATATATTTGAAATTAAAATATATTCATTTTATTATTTTAATATACTTTAAATGAAAACAAAAAAGAATTTTTATCATAAAAAATTGTTCTTTTTTGAAAGTAAAAAATAATTTTCAAGATAAAGAAATGGAAAATCAACTTATATATCTTTTTTATATTATAATTGTTCTATAAAAAGGGGACTTTATGGTAGATTTATGTATTTTATATTTTATCTTGAAACAAATTTAAATCAAAAACAATTATAAATTTTCTCAAAATTGAGAAAATAAACATTAATCTTTTTTATTGATATAAATGAAGATAAATGAAAAAATTGTTTTTAATATTAAAAAGAAAAAATTCTTTCATAAAGTTCTATGATTATTATAATCTAATAATTTCCTTATTATTATTATTCAAATAAAAAAGTGAATTAATAAAAAAATGAATTCATAAAATATTAAAAAAATTAAATTTGAATTAGAATTATTAAATTTATGAAATCAAATAATGATTTTGAATAGATGAAAAAAAACAATTTGAAGAATATGTTCAAAATCACTTTAATAAATAATTAATCGGAAAAACAAGATATTTATTAGAAAAATTTTTAAATAATGAAGATATTATATGATTTCAAAGATTTTTATAATAATAATTTATCAAAACAAATTCCTTTAATTATATTATAAGAGTTAATTTACATGTTTTTCTTTAAAACTATAACAATTTATAAAAAGAATTCATATTAAATTCAGAAAATTAGGAATTAAAAAAGTAATTCAATTTCAAGAATAAATATTGATTTTTATTTATTTTTGTAAAGTAACTGCAAAATTTAAAAAATATGATTCTTGATAAAAACTAAATTCCTTTTAATATTTGTTATAAAAACAATATTGTAAATTAAATTTTGAAAGAAAATAAAAAGATTGAATTTAATGTAGAAATGTTACATCATTTATAAATCTTTAGATAATTTCTTATTTGATTTTTCTTTTAATCAATTAATGATTTTAATTTTGAAACTGAATCAAAAAAAGATGAATAAAAAAAAAAAATTTTTTTGTTAAATCTTATTTATTTATCAATTTTTTTTTCATTATCTTTTGATTGAATTTCTTTATTAATTCTTTGTAGTGTTTTAACTTGAAATAACTCTTTAACAGTTTTAGGAAAAGGAATTTTATCAATAATATCAGTTAATTCATTCAATAATTGTTTGAAATTATAAGGATTCATTCCAAGAACAAATAAATGAATATAATATTCAAAATCAAAATTTTCATTTTTCATTTGTGTAATAAATTTACATAACTTTTTATATTGAAAAGAAATTTTACTAACTTTAATTTCATCAATTTTTTGTAATGTTTTTTCTAGAGAAAAATTTTCTTTATCATATAAAGAATCACAAATACAAGATAAAATTTCACAATCAAAATAAAATAAATCAGGTTTACTAGTAATTTCTTTTTCAACTAAAGCAGCTTCTTTGTCATTAGAATCAGTATATAAATCATTTATAATTAATTTGAATAAACTTTTATATTCTTTACTATAATCTAATGATGTTAATAATTCATTATATTTTTTTATTATTTTTTCAACATCTTTTGATGAATGTTTATCATATTCATTTTTTTGAAAATCAGATAACTTTTTTTCACTATTTATTTCCCAATTTTTTACTGCATGAAATACTCTTGAATAAGCTCTTTGTAAAAATTTTTCTGCAGATTCTGGCTGATTTTTTTTATTCATAATAAATAATATTTATTTTTTATTTTTTATTTGAGAAAATATATTTTTCCTTAAAGAATTTTTTATATGTTTATTTAAAGGTTTGAAAGGAAAATTTTTTTGGTTCCAGAATCAAAATAAAATTTTATTTATTTAATTCATATTATGTTTATTGATGAAATATGAATATTGTTGTTTTATGCTTTTTAATTTCAATTTAATTAGTTTAAAAGATATATAAAATGTAAACAAAAGAAGAATACTGTTTTATTTCAAATATTTTTTTATTAAATATTTCAAGAAATTAGTGTTTTATTCTTTTAAAAAATTAAAATCTTTTAATATTGTTTTATAAAATTTTTGAACAACAATTATGCATTTTAAAATTGGAGATACAAAATAAAATAACAAAAGGATGATATTGTCTATTCAAATATAATTATTTCTTCCTAAAAAAGAAAAAGTCTTTAGAAATTAGTAATTAAATAAATTGTTTCAACTTCTTTTAAAACTCATTTCTTTTGTTAATAAATCTTACTTCTGAAATATATAAAATATTAAAACATAATTTTTTAATATCTTACTATCACAAGATAAGTAATAATCTTTTAATATACCTCATATTTCAATATTATCTCAATTTTTTTATATTTAATTTATAAAGATTTAAGATTTATTATAAAATGAAAAAAGCTTTAAATTCTGCAAAAAATAGAAAAATTATTCCTAATTCTACAAATTCAAATGAAGAAAAAAAGCTCAGAGTAATATCATTTAAAATAAATGGCTTTAATATAATAGAATTAACTGAAGATGATGTTGAAAATAATGAAGATAATTTTAATGAAAAAGATGAAGAAATAAACAAATTAAATCCTAAAGAAAGACAAAGACTAATTAATATTTCTAAAAAATGTGAAAATTATTATAAAAATCAATTTGGAGACAATATAATTAATCTTCCTTGTTTTAAATGTCATATGAATAATTTTCATACAAATGATTTACTATATTTTCCAAATAGAAAGACTTTATTAACTTATTTAAAATATGCCTTTTTATTTTTAAAAAAAAAACTTTTTATAGACCATTCAATTTATATTAATAATAAATATGACTTGGAAAAGTGTGATAATTCTTCTTATTTAATAAATTGGAAATTTTTTATTGTTAAAACTATGTGTAAATTTTGTTTTATGGAAGTTATTAATATGAAAATGTTATTTGGAAATTTGAAAACTATTTTTTGTGATGTAGAAAAAGAAACTTATTTAAAAGAATTAGAAAAGAAAAAAAAAAATCATAGAAATAAAAAACAAAATAATAAAAAAAAAAAGAAAAGTCCAAATCAAAAGAAAAGATCTTCATCAAGTAAACCTAAAAATAACGCTTTGATAGCGAATTTTTACAATATAAATGTTTCATTTGATCAAGAAAAAAATTCTTTAATCATTCAAAAATCTGCTTTAGGTAATTATTTAAATGAAATATCATTTAATAATTTAAATGAAGAAAATACAAAAAATAATAATATTAAAGAGCTAAAAGATAATGAAGAAAATAAATCAAAAACAACAATAAATAATTTCAATATAATAAATAATCTAGATTGTAAAGATATTATTAAAAATAATATTTCTAATTTTTTAACATTGAATAACTCAATAAAAAATGATCAAAAATCATTAGAAAATATCCTTTCCAAAATATCACAAAATTCAGATGAAATTATAAATTTATTAAAATATAATATAAAAGATTTCACAAACTTAAAGGAAAATTTTTTAAATTTTTCAATTGATTATATAAATATGATTGAATATGGATTAAAAGAATCTTTTAATAAACTTAACAATAAAATGATTGAAATGGATGAATTATATCTATATATAAGAAGAATTATTTTTAGGGAAATAATAAATAATATTCTCAAACTTTATTCTAAGAAAAATAGTTCAAAAAAAATACTTGATAATATGACTCAAGAATTAAAGAAAATTGAACAAGATTCATTTAATTTAACATATTTATTTGAAGACAATGCTTTTAAAGCTTTTCAAATTTGTTATAAAATGTTAATTCATAAATTAAATTTTATAAAAGAAATATATTTAAAAAAATATCAAACTTAGTTTATATATTTTTTATATTAACCTATAAAATAAATTATTTTTATAAAACATTTAAAAAAATATAATAATTATTTTGTTTAAATAAATGTCAATAAAAGAAATATTTTTTTCAATAACAGAATATAAGCCGTTAAAATTTGATTTTTCAGATTTTTATTTTGAATTTTTTTCGGAAGAAACTAAATTTCAGGATATTATAGATTTTTTAGATAACAAAATAATATGTGATAAAACAGAAAGAAAAGGAGATTTAAAGTATTTGATTAAAGCTTTAAAAGAAGGTGAATTAATTGGAATAACATATTTAACTATTAAAAAAGAACATTTTTCAAAAAAATTAACAAATATAAATTTTAAGGATTTAAAATTCACAATAAGTGATTACTTACTTAAAAAAATATTTGAAAATACAAATATTCCTATTTCACAAAGAGGAATATTTATATCAATAAATGTTCAAATAAATTATATAAATAAGAAATTAAACTTTAAAAAAAAATTTAAAAAATTAAGAAAAAATCCAACAAGCCAAAATCGTGCAATAAGTGCAATAAAAATAAGAGAACCAAATAATATAAATTTTCCATTAAATAATAAATCTTTATCAAATAAATCTGATAATTCAAATTCAAGTGAAAATACTAAAAAAAAAACTTTAATGAAAACAACAAGTTTTATGAATAAATTTTCTACTTCAAAATTTAATAGTTTTTCCTTTGATTCTGATTCAAGTGAAGAATCAATTATTGATAGTGTTTTAATTGATAATGAATATGCAAAAGAAGAAGAAGAAGAAAATGTTGAAATTCAATCTAAAATTACTTTTGGAAATAATGATTATCCTAGTGATATTGAATTAAAAGGAAGAATTAAAAATTTTATGGATAAAAATTATAATTTAATTAATGAAAAAAATAATTATTTATTGAGAGTAATTAATAAAAAAAAAAGATTAGAAAATGCATATTTTAATTATTTTCATAAATTAAATAGTGTATTAAAAAAAAAAGAAAAGTTAAATCAATTTAAATTAAAAAAAAAAATTAAAGTTCAATTAAATAAAAATAATCAAGGAAAAAAAAAAGTTTTTGATAATTTAATTAAAGGAAAAGAACAGGAATTTTTAATTATTAATGAACTTTTTAATAATTATGAAAAAAAAAATAATACAAAAGATATTAGTGATAGAATTATAAAATTATTATTAAAGACTATACAATCTAATTTAGATTTAGATATTAATTTAAATGAATTTTTTAATAATGAAGGAATTAGACAATTTAGAATTATATGTCAAAAATATGGATTAATAGAAAGTTTACTTCCTAATCAAATAAATGAAGACCCAAATGAGTAAAATATGTATAAAGTATGGTATTAATTATTTTATCTTTTTTAAGAAAATGAATCAAATTATTTAATTATTTAAAAAAGTATAATTTTAAATATTTATCGAATTATCATTTATTTAAAAATTATATATAATAAATTCTATTTTTAAATTAATAATTTAATTATCTTTAATTTATAACAAAAAAATGAATGATGAAATAAATACAAATAGGGTAAAGAATCTTAATATATCTATAGAAAAAAATAATCTTTTATTAAGTAAAAGAAATCGTGACAAAAATTCAGTTCCTTTAACAGAATCAGAACAACATAAAATGGCATCAGAATTAAGGAAAATGTCAAGAATGAGTTATCTAAAAAATAGAAGTATTCAACAAGTAGATTTATTTAGAAGAAGATTAGAAGATGAAAAGAAATTATTTTATGGAATTCAATTATCAAATGAAGAGATAAAAATGAATCAAATTAATCAAAAAATTTATGATTTAGCTTCAGGAAAAATAAAAGAATCAGAAAATATTCAAAATAGATTTTCTATGAATGATAGTGAAGATGATGATAAAGGAGAAAAATTAGCTATTAAAGATAAAAAATTAAAAAAATTATATGAAAGATATAAAGAAAAACATAATGAAGAAAATGAAGATGAATTATGGGAAAAAGAACAAAAAAGAAAAACAGGAATTAAATATGGATCTCAGAATTTAATAAATAAAAAGAATAAATATGATTTAATTATAGAAAATCAAATGAATTTTGTTAAACAAGAATTATTAGAAGGAATAAAAAATAAAATGAGAAAAAAATCATCATCTCAATCTTCGAATTCTTCAAGTTCATTATCAATAAATTCTGAAAAAAAAAGAAAAAAAAAATCTTCTTCATCATCCTCATCATTAAATTCATTATCAAAAGAAGAAAAAAATAAAAAAGAAAAAATAAATATAACCAACATTTCTCAAAATATAAATATAAAAAATAATAATAATTACAATATAAAAACTTATAAAGAGAAATTAGAAGAAGAAAAAAAAAAGCATGAAAAAAATATATTAAAACAAAGATCTGTTCTTCCAATATATGAATATAAAGATAAAATATTACAAACAATAAGAGATAATCAAATAACAATAATTCAAGGAGAAACAGGATGTGGAAAAACAACACAATTACCTCAATATTTATTTGAAGTAGGATATACAAATAATAATTTAAAAATAGGAATAACTCAACCAAGAAGAGTGGCAGCAATGAGTGTTGCTTCAAGAGTTGCTTTTGAAATAAATTGTAAATTAGGACATGAAGTAGGATATTCAATTCGTTTTGAAGAAAATACATCAAATTTAACAAAAATAAAATTTATGACAGATGGTATTTTTCTTAGAGAATTATTAAATGATCCTCAATTAAAAAATTATAGTGTAATAATAATAGATGAGGCACATGAAAGAACAATATTTACAGATATAATATTTGGATTAATAAAAGATATAATTAAAATAAGAAAAGATTTAAAAATAATAATATCATCAGCAACACTTCAAACAGATAAATTTATAGAATATTTTGAAAATCCACCTTTAATAAATATACCAGGACGTCGTTATCCTGTAGATATATATTATACAAAAGAACCAGAACCAGATTATATAGAAGCTTCAGTTGTTACAGCATTACAAATTCATATAACACAACCTTTAAATGGTGATATTCTTATATTTTTAACTGGACAAGAAGAAATTGAAACAGCAAGAGAAATGATATTTAATAGAACAAAAGGTTTAAAAGGTAAAATTCCAACATATATTATATTACCAATTTATTCAGCTTTACCTTCCGAAGAACAAAATAAAATTTTTTTACCAACTCCTCAAAATGAAAGAAAAATAATTTTAGCAACAAATATAGCAGAAACTTCAATAACAATAGATGGTATAGTATATGTTATTGATTGTGGATTTTCTAAAATATTATCATTTAATCCAAGAAATAATATAGAAACTTTATCAATAACTCCAATTTCAAAAGCAAATGCATTACAAAGAGCAGGAAGAGCAGGAAGAGTAAAACCAGGAAAATGTTTCAGACTATATACTTCAAATTCATATCTTAATGAATGTGATAGTGAAATTATACCTGAAATTCAAAGAAGTAATTTATCTAGTATAATTTTGTTATTAAAAACTCTTGGAATTGATGATTTAATTAATTTTGATTTTATTGATACTCCTCCTAAAGAAATTATTATTAGAGGATTAGAACAACTTTATGCTTTAGGTGCTTTAAATAATGAAGGAGAATTAACTAAATTAGGAAGAGATATGAGTGAATTTCCTATTGAACCTAATTTATCTAAATGTATTATTATGAGTGTTAAATATTTTTGTTTAGATCAAATTTTAACTATTGTTTCTATGCTTTCTGTTGGAAGTAGTTTTTTTTATAAACCAAGAGATAAAAATGAAATTTCTAATTCTGAAAAAATTAAAGATAATTTTTCTAGATTTGGAGGAGATCATTTTACTCTTTTAAATATATATAATGAATGGGAAGAAACTGATTTTTCTGGTGTTTGGTGTAAAGAAAATTTTATTCATTTTAAATCTATGAAAAAAGCAAGAAATATTAAAGAACAATTAATAAATTTATGTAGTAAAGTTGGTATTAATGCTGAAGATGAAAATTTAAGTATTAATAATGATAATACTAGTATGAATATAAGAAAATGTATTGTTAGTGGTTTTTTTTTTAATAGTGCTAAATTATGTAAAGATGGTATTTATAGAACACTTAAAAATTCTCATTCTGTTCATATTCATCCTAGTTCTTCTTTATTTAAAGAAAATCCAAGATGGGTTATTTATCATCAATTAATTTATACTAGTAAAGAATATATGAATTATTTAATTGAAATTAAACCTGAATGGTTAATGGAAATTGCACCTTATTATTATAAAAATGTTGATTTAACTGATGATAATAAAAAAATTAGAAATAAAGGAACTAGTGTTATTAATTATTAAATTGTTTTTAATTATTTTATTATAAAAAATATATTCTAATTTATTTTTTTGAACCGATTTATTATATTTATATTATAAAAATTGTTTATTGTTTTGTTTTAATTTTTTTTTATTTATATACTTTTATATAATAGAAATGTTAAAAAATATTTTTGTTTATATATGAGTAAAATAAAAAAATAAATATAATTTATGTAATAAAAATAATCTTATTTTTTCTTTTTTTTTCTTTCCATTGTTTGTATATTTCTTTCAGCGAATTGATTATTATTAGAAAAAGAAAATAATTGATTAGCTAATCTATCACTAATATTATTATTATTATGCATAGCTTGAGCAGAAACAAGATTTTGATTGAGATTATTCACATTAGCTTTAAATAAATTATAACTTTCAATACCTTGATTATTACTATTTTTATAAGAAGATAAAAAATTTTTCCAAGCCATATTATTAACTTGAGCTTCTCTTAATCTTCCTTCCATTGCAATTTTAGCAGTTTTTTGCATTGCATTTCCTGAAACAATTTCAAAATTTGCATTTTTCAAAATTTCTTCTTTATTTGAAGATATTGTTTTTAATTCTGTAAAAACTTTAATATAATTTCCATTATCATTATCAGTATATTCTATTATTGCTTGAATTGGAAGTTTTGTTAATTCATTTAAATTAATATTCATATCAGAAATTAATTTAGTTTTAATAAATTTAAATTCAAAATAATCAATCATTTCGCTTTTAATATTTCCAATTACTTTTTTATAATAAGTATCATTATTATTTAAATATTCTTTTTGTTCATTTCTAAACATTAATAATCTAGGTAAAATAATTTCTAAAGTAGCATTAGTTCCAATAATAGTATTATTTAAAATATCATCAAAATCATCAACAATTTCTTCAGGAGTAACTCTAATAACATTTCCTCCTGAATTTTCAACCATTTTCATTAAAATTTCAATTCCAGAATGTTGATCTTTAAAAGTAATTAAATTTATAGAATAACCTTTTTCTTTAGCATCATTTCCTATTTTTTCATAAAATTTTTTTACATCTTCTAAATTATCAGTTCCTAATTGTCCTATTCCTGTATTTGCTAAACCATCAGTACATAAAAATATTCTACTTCCTTTTTTAGCATTTTTTAATAAAGATAATGATAATAATATTGCAGGTCCTAATGCAGTTGATCCATTTTCTTCTATATTTTTTAATTTATTTAATATTTTATTTATTGATTTATTTATTGGATTATTCATAACTGAAGAATTTTTTTCTCCTAATTCTATTATTGTTTTTTCATCATTTAATTCTTCTAATGTAAATTTATTTGACATACAATCTCCATAAACTGTTACTTTTGAATTAAATGTTACTAAACCTACTTTTACATTTGGTGTTTCTTTATTTATTTTATTTATATTTGTTTGCATTGCTGTTTGTAATATTTCTAGTCTTGAAACATTATTTGAAAATCTATCATTATACATATTATAAGAAAAATTATAATTATCTTCATCTGAATCTGATAAACAATCTCCAAAGTTATTCATTGGTTTCTTTTTATTTATTTTTATTTTATCATATATTTCTTTTGATACCAAATATGATTGAGACATACTTCCTGAAATATCAAAACAAAAAATAATTGAAGATTCATCTTTTTCATTTATTTTATTTTCTCCAATTTTTGGAGTTTCTTCTTTTTTTATTTCAGGAGGTTTTATTATATAATCTATATTTTTAGTTAATGGAATAGAATCTTTTTGTAAAATAATTTCATTTAATTGATTACAAAATTCACATCTCCATTTATATTTATCATTTTCAATTAAATTTAAATTAGAATACATATTAACAATAGCATGACAAAAATTACATCTTTGAGGCTTCTCATTTAAAGAAAATTCTTTATCTGAAATTTTTTCATATTCAATACAAAAAATATTAATATCAGCTTCTTTAGAAAAATGTTCATTTTCATCATTATGTTTAATAGGTTCACATATTTCATCACAAGATAAATTGTCTTCATAAGAACCAGAATATCTATCATCTAAATGTTCTCCAGAAAAACTACAACAAGAATTTGAATTATCACTTTTTCTATCTTCTTCTTCTAAATTTTTTAAATTTTGATTTAATTTTTCTGATATTTTACTTTTTGATAATATTTCAGGCTCAATTAATATTGGAGGAGCTGCTGAGTTTCCTTCTTTACTATTATTTGATTTTTGAGCGACTAATTTATCGAGTTTTTTTTTTGTCAAGTATATATATTCTCTCCCAGCAAATTTCATCTTTTATTTTTTTTTTTTGCTTAGATTATATACTTTTTTACAAGTATGATAAAATCTAATTCATTATTTTCTAATGTTAATTTATAAACTTTTTAGATTTTTTTAAATTATTTTGATATTATATATATTATTACCAAACTTTATATTATTTTAATTAATTTGTTATTTTAAAAATTAAATTTTTCCAAATAAATGAAATTAATAAATATATTAAAAAGAGATTTTATATTACCAATTGTAATAACTTTATTTATATCTATTATTTTATCAACTATTACCACATTTATATTTATTAATATTTTTTTCAGTCAAGAACTTCAACAAAAAATTAGATTAATAGAAGATAAAAAAATTCAACAAATTGTCGAAACAATGCAAGAAATATTATATTCTAAATTCCAAAAAATAATAACTAATTTATCAGTAATGAAATTAACTTTATTAAAAGTATCTTCTGAATATAATTTAGACAATGATTATTTAAAATATTTATATGACAATAAAAAATTAAAAATAAGTGAATATTTAATTAATGCAAAATATTTATATAGACATTATTCAGATATAACACAACAGGATGATATATTAAATAAAGCAGTTTGGTTTATAAATGATACTTTTTCAGATGATGATATAAAAGATATTTATAATTATTCAAATTATAAAGATAGTTTAACAATATTTAGATTAAAAATTATGGCTTTATCAATTCATTTAATTCCTATTTGGAAAACATTTTATGAAATGTTTAATGATAAAGAATCTTATAAAATTGATTTAATTTATTTAGCAAATAGAAAAACTGAAGTTTTTTTAAGTTATCCAATTTTAAAAAATAATGAATATTTTTATTCTTTGTTTGAAAATAAAGAAAATCAGCAATTTTGCTTAAATAATAATATGAAAAATCCCAGTTATTTTTATTTTTTTTGTTCTGATATTTATCTTCAAATTGGAAAAGCATTAAAAGAAAATAATTCATTAACAAATTTTATTTCTTATCCTTATTATTTTTCAAGTTATGAAGACGATAAAATTGGGATTACTATATGTTTAATTTATAAATTAAAAATTGCACTTTTAAATTTTACTTTAGAAAATGAAGTTTCTCATGATGATGATAATAACTTATATATTTGTATTGATTTTTTATTTGGAAATTATTATAAAATGTTTGATTCTTTAAATAAACATGTAAGTGGTTATTTTTATATTACTAGAGTAAATTCAGCTATTCCTTTATATTATCCTGGTTTTACTCAATTTACTGATTCATATTTTTCAGATATAATAAGATTAGAATTTAACTTTAAAACTTCTCAATCAGTTCAAGAAGTTACTTATTTTAATGAATCAATACTTCCAAATTTAATTAAACAATATTCTTTTGATAATATTGCTATTCCAAATGATAATTCTAAAGCTGAAGTTTTTGAAAAAAATACATATTTTTACTCAGTTGATTTTAATTTTGGTAATAATAACAATTATTCAAAAGGAGGAAATTATTTTGAGTATGTAATTTTTCCTATTTTTTTTAGAAATTATGAAAAAGAAACTTATAATGACAATCATTTACTATCAATAATTTATACGATTAATATTTCTTTAGAAAATAATTTATATAATATTTATTCTTCAGATATAATTTATATAACTATTCATTATGGTTTTATTTTTTCTTTGATTGGAACAATATTAATTACTTTTTGTGGTCAACTAATATTAATTTTTGGAAAAAATATTACAAGACCTATAAAAGATATTCAACAAAGAATAAAGGAAAATTCAGGAAATAAATTAAATGAACAAGAAAATGAAAATGTAAACAGTAACAATAAAAATAAAAAATATAATTATTTAACATTAGCTTCAAATTTAGGATTTAATAAAAATTTTTTTTTTGGTCAAAATTTTGAAAAATCAGATTTAAATGGAAATAATGAATCAAATGAACAAAAAGAAGTAAATATTAATAAAAATTCTTTACAAAATTTTCAAAAAAATAATTTTTTAAATTTAAAATATATAAATAAAAAAAAACAAGAAGATGAGAATACTCAATTATTAGATGATGAATTAGATGAAGTAATTCCAATAAAAAACCAAGAAATAAGCAGTAAATTTGACTTAATATTATCTTTAAAAAAAGTTTTTCTTTTTTTAGAAAATCCACAAGCTAATTATGATAAAAGTACTATAATAAATTTTTTATCATCTAATGAAATTTTTAATGAAATACAAAATATTTTTGGAAAACAAATTTGTTTATCAAATATTGGAAATTTAAATAATTTAAGTAATAAATATGATAAATCAATTTTATTTTTTTCTAAAAGTTTAGATATTCCTGAAAAAGAAGATTTAATGACAGAAAAAAATAGAAAAAAAAAAATAAATGAATATTTTTACCATGAAATGAATGAACAAAAAGTAATAAATAATGATTTTAAATCAAATAGAAGTAAATTTACTTCAATTAAAAAAAATATTTTAAAACAAGAACAAAAAACAATTAATCAAAATATATCCAATCAAAATAATATAACAAATATAGAATTTTCAAGATTTGCTAAATTATTTTATGCTTATCATATGTTTTTTTCAAATTTAAGAAAAATTGAAAAAGTTTTAAATCAAATAATTTCAATAACAAAAAATAAAGAAAGTCCATTATATAAATCTATTAAACAAGCATTTATATTTTATTATGATTATTATACTGAAAAAAATATTCATAATTCTTCAAAATATGAAGAATGTATTCAAATGTGTATTTTAAAATTATTAGAATCTAAAGATATAGAAAAAAAAAATGAAAAAATTATTTTTTGTCTTCTTCAACAATTCAGATTTAGAATAGAAAAATTAAAATTAATTATTAAAAGACAAATCAATCATAAAATAAATGAAGAAAGAGAATTTAAATTTGAATATGAGGATAATTTATATTCTTCAAATAATTATCAAACAATAGGATTTGAAATTGAAATGAAAAATTGTTTTAAAAGTGTAATTAGAGTTCAAAGAAGATTAAAATATTATATTGATTTAATTAAATATAAAGTTGAACCTTCACCTGATAATAATTTTACTTATGAAAATCTTAGAATTGCATATAAAAATTTTTTATATGATTTAAAAAATACTTATCAAGTAAATCAAAATTCTAATTTATATTTAAATTATTTTATTCTGAATCAAGAATATAATTATTTAATGGGAAAATTTGCAAAATTATCTGGAGATTATTCTACTGCAATTATATATTATAATAAAGTTATTGATGATAAATTATTAATTTCAAATGGAACAATTTATGTTAAAGCAAATCAAAAAATTATGAATATTATTAATTTTTCAAAATATAATCCAGATTTATTAAATATAAGTTCAAATGATGAAAAAACATGTATCAAATTATATGAAATTTGTGGTAATAGTTTAAATAAATTAAATACTTTTTTTAAAGATATTATTATAATTCTTGATAGAACTCCAATAAATAATGAAAAAAAATCAAAAATTGAAATTCAACAAACAAAAATTATGAAAAATATTTTTGAAAATTATTTATCTTCAGAAGATAGATTTGGATTATATACATATATTCAAGAAGGATATAATGAACATATAAAAAAGTTAATACCATTAACTTTTAAAGATTCTCAAAATTATTTTTTCATTCGTTCTATTTTAGATAATTTATATAATGAAGATTTAAAAGATAAAATAAATAATGAAAATAATTATGATTTTAATAATATTGATGATATTATAAATGATAATTTAAATGAAGAACATTTTGATGATACTTATAAAGAAATGAAAATGAAATTTCCATTAGATACTTTATTAAAAGTAATCAATGAATATAATAATAATATTAATGAAAGTTTAGATAATACTTTTAGAGAAGTTTTTATTATAATTTTAACTGAAAATTTCCAAAATGAAGGTAATAAAAAAGTGAATAAAGATAATATAAAAGAATTCTTTAAAAATTGGAATGTTCAAAATAAAAATAAAATTAAAAAACTTTTTATAATAGGTACATTATTACAAGATCAAAATAAATTAAAATTAGTAAAAAAGGAATTAAAATTATTAAATATAGATAATGAATATTTAGAATTTGAAAATTATCAGGAAATAAGAAAAAAAATAACAAGAATAGGAATATTACCAAGAGAATATGAATATCCAAATGAAAAATTTGATAAATAAATTATTATAATAGTTTAATTGAATTATATATTTCAATAATAAATGATAAAAATCAATAATTTTCTTTAATTGCTCATTAGTATTTTATAATTTTTAAAAAATATTTTAAATTACAATAAAAAATAAACATTTCAAAAAATTTTAGTTTTTTATTTTTTCAAATAATTTTATAAAATAAATATATTATTTTAATTCAATTTAGAGTCCCTTTTTATTTACAAAAAACTTGGAAAATTCAAATTAATTTTTTTATAAATTAGAATAATTATTTTGCTTTGATTTAGTAAAATAATTTCAATTTAAATATATGGGGATTGGGGATTGGGGATTGGGGATTGGGGATTGGGG
>JAJJKW010001536.1:0-78260 GCA_023805745.1 Isotricha sp. YL-2021b
GCAGATTTATCTAATATACGTTTAACAACAACAAATACAAATAATAATAATAATAATAATAATAATAATAATAATAATAATAATAATAATAATAATAATAATAATAATAATAATAATAATAATAATAATAATAATAGTAATAATAATAATAATAATAATAATAATAATAATAATAATAATAATAATAATAATAATAATAATAATAATAATAATAATAATAATAATAATAAATCTGATAATTATGGAAATAAAGTATTTAATGGAGTTTTTAATATAACTTTAAATAATGAAAATTTCTTTGAAAGTACTGAATTTTATTGTGATATTTCAGGAAATGAAAATGATTGTTTTCCTTTATTAGATACAACTTGGACAAATGAAAATCAATTTAAATTATATGGAAATCCACTTAAATATATTCAATTAAAAAACTTAGCTTTAAGAACTGTAAATGAAGTTAATTATGATATTAATGGAATTGAAATTAAAATGAATTTTAATTTAAAAGGAAAAAGTCAATTATGGATTTTTACAAGAAGTTTTGTTAATAAAGATCTAAATGAAAGTATAATTTTTGATAAAGAAAGTTCTCATATAAATTCATCTGATGTTTTTAATAAATATACTTCTTTAATTAAAATTTCTAAAGAAGCAAAAAGTAATACATGTTTTATTTCTTTTGGAACTTTTTATGAAGATAAAATTTTTGACAAAATTTTTTGTAAAATATATTACAAAAGGCAAATAATTGATTTTTCAAATGATAATGATAATAATAATATTGAAAGAAATTATTATTATATTCAAAATGATATTTGTGAATTTAATTTATTATTACTTGATTTAGGAGATGAACTTATAAAAACTAAAATTTCAGTTAATGGAAGTAAAAAAACAAATGATTCAAATGCAGATTTTTATCTTCCTTTAAATAAAAAAGCAAAAATATTATTTTGTGGTGTTGGTCAAGGAGTAAATATTAAAGATTTAATAATAAATTGTTTTAATAAAGAAAATGAAACAAATAATGCATTTTTTTCTTCTGAACAAAAATCTTGTAATTGTTGTAATTTATTTTGATTTAAATTTTTTCACTTTATTTATAAATTTTTACTAGAATAAATAATGATTATATATAAAAAAATAATCATTTTATTTTTTTTTTAAAAAATATTCTCATAAATGTATTTTATTTATAATAAGGAAAAATGTCATCAAGAAAAAAATATCTCCTTAAAGTAATAATCCTTGGAGATGCAGGGTAAAAAAATAAAATAATATATAATAAAAACAAATAGTGTAGGAAAAACATCATTATTAAACCAGTAAAAAACCCAAAAAATAAACAATTAATATATATATATAAAAAAAATATTTTAAATTAGATATGTAAAAAAATCATTTTCAATGCAATATAAAAGTACAATTGGTGCAGATTTTTTAACAAAAGAATTAGTATTAGAAAACACAGTAGTTCAACTTCAAGTAAAATAAAAAAAATATAAAAAAAAAATAAAATAATAATAATAAAACAATATATATTATTATTATTATATTTAAAATAATTAGTTATGGGATACAGCAGGACAAGAAAAATTTCATGCAATGGGATCTTCATTTTATCGTAATTCAGAATGTTGTGTTTTAGTTTGTGATTTAACTGATATGAAATCTTTTGAAACAATTGATACTTGGAGACAAGAATTTTTAAATCAATTAAATCCAAAAGATCCAGAAAATTTTCCTTTTGTTTTATTAGGAAATAAATGTGATAAAGAAAATGAAATTAAAGTTCCTGATACTAAAATTAAACAATATTGTGAAAGTAAAAGTCATATGCCTTATTTTGAAACTTCTGCTAAAGATAATACAAATGTTGATAAAGCTTTTTTAGAAATTGCTAATTTAGCTTTTAAAAGAAATTCTAAAGAAGATGAAATGTAAGTTTTATTTTTTTTAATATATAATTTTTATTTTATTTATTTATTTAGATTTATTCCTTCAAAACCTATTCAATTAAATTCTACTGGTGGAGCTGTTGAGAAAAATTCATGTTGTTAATTTAGGTTTTTTTTAAAAAATGTTGGGAATTTTTTTTTTAAATTATTTTTATTTTTTATTTTTTTTTGATTTTAAATATATATATTTTTTTTTCAGTTAATATTTATTTAATGTTAAAGGAGTTAAATCTGTTCTAAAATGATATGAATCTACAGGATTTATTATTGGATTCACTTCTAAATGTGATGTACCAATATTATAGTTTTTCATTGAATCTATAAAAAATATTAAATAAATTATATTTTACATGGTCTTTCTTTTTGATTAAAATATCTTGAATTTCTTTGATATGTTTGATTGTTATTGTTTATATTATAATTATATGAATTATTATCAATGGTATAATAATTTTTTTCATTTATATTATTATTATAATTATTATAATTACTTGGTATATTTGGTTCTGTTTGAACTCTAGTATGATTATCTTCATAATTACCTATTAATTGTTTTTCTCTTTCATCTATTTTTCTTTTATAATCTTGAAAATCTAAATAACTCATTGATTTTGAAACAGGTAATTTTTGTTTTTCCTCATAAAAATAATTATTATTTAGATTACTACCTTTTTCATTATAATAATTTATATTTTTATTATTAACATTGTTATTATCATAATTTAATTGAAGATTATTATTAATTATATTATTATTTAATTGAGGATTATTGCTAATATTATTATTATTATTATTTAATTGAGGATTATTTTGTGTCTTTAACATTAAATTATTATTATCTTGATGATAATCTTTATTTTCGATTAATTCATTTGAATAATTTAATTGATTATCTTCATTATAATTTGGTAAATTAATATTATTATATCTCTTCAATGTATAAGGTGAGTAAATTCTTCCAGTATAATATCTTTTTTTTTCATATTCACCATAAGGAATTCCTCCTTTTCCAAGAAAATAAAAATCATAATATTTATTTGAATTATTATCAATAGGTCTAAGAGTTCCTTGATATTTTCTACTAAAATAAGTTTGAGGCGTTCTTAATGCATTATATTCTTGTCCAATTTTATCAGTTAAAAAATCTGAATTATAATTTGATACTGGTTGAAAATGTTCATAAATTTTTCCTGTTCTTTTTAAATAATTTAAATATTCAGATCTTTCATAATCATCAAATTCAAGTTGACGGTTATAATAATTCTGCATTTTATTTAATTATATTTATTTTTATAAATATATTATAAAAATAAAAAAATTTATTTTATTTTCCTTTTTTTAATAATTAATATTCAATATAAATAAAATCAAATATTCATTTCAAAAATAATTTTTTAATTTCTATTTTTTATAATATCTTTTTGCAAAATAAGTTATTAAAAAAACACCAGCAATAACACCAACTCCAGTTAAAGTATAATTAAACCATTTAATATATTTATTTCTATTCAATTGAGCTTCATATTCTTTAAGTAATTTAACTAAATCTTGAGAATTTTTTTGTATTTTTTCAAATTTTTCTTCATTACCAGAAAATTTTTCTTTTATTTCTTCATAAATTTTTTTTCCATTTTCAAAATCTCCTTTTGCTAAAGTCCATTTAAATAATCTTAAATAAGTACTTTCATCTTCATGATCAATATTATTTAAAATATAATAATTTATTTCATTTGCTTCATCATATTTTTCTCTTTTTGCTATTACTAAAGATAAATTACTATATAATATTTTTTTATATGATTTAACTTTATAAATAGAATCTTCAAGTTCAGAATTATTTTCATCTGTTTTATTTGTTGGAATAAATTTTTCTATTTTATCTATTCCTTGTCTATAATATTTTTCTGCTTCTTCATAATTTTTTTGATTATAAAATCCATTTCCTGTGTCTTTTATTTTTAAAACTTCTTCTATTAAATTATTATATTCTTTTATTAAATTTATTGTTTCATCTTTTATTGATGGAATAAATTCTTTTGTTTTTGTTTCTTCTTTTGGTTCTAATTTTGCTTTAATTTCTATTTTTTTTTTATCATTTATTTCTTCTTCTTCTACTTCTTCATATGAAGATTTTTTTTCATCAACAACTATATAAAAATATAATTTAAAATAAAATAAAAATTAGTATAATTACCTTTTTTTTCTTCCATTAATTTAAAAATAAAATCAAAAAACTTTTAAATGAAAAAAAAAATAAAATAAAAATAATATAAAAATAATTTATTGAAAAAATATATTAAAATATATTTTAAAAATGATATTAATATTTTGAAATAATATCAAAACATCCAGTTCCACATAAAGGAGGTCTTCCAAGAAAAATTCTTGCACTTGGAGTAATACATTTATCAATATTTTTTCCTTGACAAGCATCAATTAAAAAATCCATTGTAGTTTCATAACTCATTTTTAATAAAGAAGAAGAATTATAAGAAATACCTTTTCTAGAAAAACTTCTATATTTACCTTGAAAAGTAATATAATCTGCAATTAAATTTAAATGTCTTGTATCAACTTGAATAGAATATACATTAAATACATTTACAATTTCTTTTACAATTGCAGATCTACAAGCTTCTATTCCATATATATTTAATATACCTCCAATATCATTTGTTCCTATTCTATTTATATCTATTAAATCTGAATATTTTATTATTTCATGAAAATTAAATCCTTCTAATTGAAGTATATATTCTTTTTCTCCATTTTTTTTTTCTCTATCTAATATATGACATTTCTTTATGTTTTTTACACTTTTGAAATTTAACTTTTTTATTATTATATCTAATATATTTTTTAATAATATATTTTTTTGAACATATGGTAATAAAAGAGTAAATGAAAATAATGATGATTCATTATTAATATTTTTAAATTCCATTTCTCCAATTTGAATATCATTATAAATATATTCTTTTTTTTCAAGTGTATCTTTAATATAATCTTTCTTATTTTTTTTTTTAGAACTTTTATTAATATTAATATTATTATTTTCAGTATCATTTTCGCTAGAATTATTATAATCAAAATTAGATTCTTCTTCAGTATCTTTAGTTCCAGTTTTATTTGTATTAATTTCTTCTTCAGTTAAATTATTATCTTTAATATCATTTTCATCATCATCATCATCAGAATTATTTTTAATATCAGTATCATCATAAGTTTTTTCTTGTTCAGATTCATCTTCTAATTCTTCTTCTTCTTGTGTTTCATCTTCATCATTTTTTCTTTTTTTTGTAGAATATTTTTCTGTATTTGTTTCTTCATCATTTTCAATGTTATTATCATCTTTAATTTTATTTACAGAAATATCTATTTTTAAATTTCCCATTTTTAAATATCTATAAATTTGTTTTGCTAATAAAGGAATAAATTGATTTTTTAAAATTAAAACAATATCACTTTTATTATAATCAAAATATTCTTTAATATTATTTAAACTTTCTAAATAAATTTCAACTTGATAGCATCTGAATTTATTTTTAATATTAAAATTCCCAATATTATCTTTAAATAAAATACTTTGTTTCATTTTAATATTTTTAATAACATCGATTAATTTATATTCTTCGAATATTCTTCCTAATTTTTTCACATCATTTAAATTATTAGAAATAATAGGGAGAATCATAATTGGAGTTTTAATATTTTTTTCACTAGTCATTAAAATTTCTCTTAATCGAGGAATTCCTAAAGTAACATTAACTCCTCCAGTTCCAGCTAAATGAAAAGTATTTAAAGTCATTTGAGTTGAAGGCTCTCCTATTGATTGTGCTGCTAATACTCCTACACTTTCTCCTGGTTGAATTAAGGAATTTAAATATTTTAAATATATTATATTTTTAAATTCACTTCGTGATAACTTTTTATTATTTTTTATTTTTATTTTCGATTTTTCAGGAGATGATTCTTTTTTTGAATTAAAATTGTTATCTGGGTCTTTTATTATGTATTCATGCATACTTTCATATACTTTTTCACTTATACTTCCTAAATATTTCCATGGCTCGAATTTATTTAATAATGTATCATTATTAAAATTAAAATTACTATTAGATTCTTCATTATTACTATTATTACTTTTAATATTATTATTACTATTATTATTATTATTTTTTAAATTATTCTGAATATACTTTTTAACCTCCTTAGTATCAATAACCTTTGAAATCCTTTCAGGTTTCAACTTAATAACATAACTTTGAAAATTATCACAAATAAATTTAAAATTCCTAATAAACTTAGTATTACAAGTATCAACAGAATCTTCCCCATATAAAAACTGAATAACATTTCCATCAGAATCTCTAACAGTATAATCATAACTAACGATTAAATTTTCAAGATGTTTCATAAGGCATCTTTGAAGATATCCACTTCTGCTAGTTTTAACAGCAGTATCAATAAGACCTTCTCTTCCTCCCATACAATGGAAAAAATATTCTTGAGGTCTAATTCCAGTAGAAAATCTATCAGTAATATAACCACTTGATCGAGGATTAGGATCAAAAGCTTGAAAAGAAGGAAGAGTTTTTCCTGATGTCATTCTCGGTGCTCTTCTTCCTTCTAATTCTTGTTGACCTAATAAACATGATACTAATGTTTGATTCACTAAAGATCCTTTTGATCCTGATTTTACCATCATTGTAAAATTGTTTTTAGGGAAATTTACTTTTAATCCTTTTGATAACCAAGTTTTTATATATTTTGATGTATTTTGATTTAAAGAATTTTTTACTATTGTATCCACTTTTATATCGTAATTTATGTCTTTTAATATTAAGTTTTCATATTTATCACGAAGTTCTTTTATTTTTTTATATGATTTGTTTTCTATTTTTTTTTCATTTAATATTTGTTTTTTACTATTTAATTTAAATATTGAAGGAGTTATTTTTAAATTTTGGAGTTTTATTATTTCGTTTATTTCTTTTTTTTTTTCAGGAGTTATTTTCATTTTTTCTATTATTTCTTTATTTTTTTCATTTGTTGTACTATAAATTGAACGATTACTATAATTATCAAATTCTAAATTAAAATTTGGAATATCAAATAATTTTCCTAAAGAATTCATTCCTTCAATTAATATATTTTCTATATCAACTCTTCTTTCAAAATCCATTTTTTCATTTAAAACTATATCAGAAACTGAACAAGTAAATCCATGAAATTGTTGAAGATAATTTACACAAACTTTTCCTATTATTGTTATAAATTCTCCTGTTAATTCTGCTCCAAATATTTCATAAAAAGAATGAAAAATTCCATAATCAGAAGCTCCAATTTCATTTTTATCTAAAACTCCTGTTAATAATTCATTTTTATTTAATATAATTTTTCCTTCTTCTTCATTTCCTTTTCCCCATATTTCATTACCTAATTTATTATTATGTTCAAAAGTACATTTTGCATTTTTTATATTATCTATTAATTCACTTGTTGATAATGACATTATAATTGTTGTTATTATTTGTTTTCCAGTATATAATATTTTAGGTTTTATAATAGTTGGTTCTGATAAAATAATTTTTCTAATTTTTTTTGTATTTAAAGATTTTTCTAAAGAAGAATAAATTAATTGATAATATTCTTCTCTAGTAAAAAAAGTATCTTTCATAGTTAAATAAACACAAGAATCAATTGAATCTTGTAATAAACCTCTTATTGGTTTTCCACTTGTTGGTACAATATATTGATTATTACAATTTGAAATTAAATAACCTTCTTCTCTTGAAATTTCATCTTGTAAAAAATGAATATTCATTTCATCTCCATCAAAATCTGCATTATATGAAGAACAATTTGAATAATGCATTCTAAATGTTTTTTCTATTGGTAATATTTTTGCCTTATGTGACATTATTGATGGTCTATGTAATGTTGGTTGTCTATTTACTAATAATATATCTCCATTTTGCATATGTCTATTTACTATATCTCCTAATTTTATTTTTTCAGATATAATATTTCTATAATCATCTTTAACATAATTTAAACTTATAATATTAACATTATTATTATTTATATTATTATTATTATTATTGTTATTATTATTTAATAAAGTAACTTGATTTGCTCCTGGATATTTATATGGACCATTAATAATTAATTGTTTTAAATAATTTATATTATATTTTGTAACTTTTTCAGGAAAATATAATTTACTAGCAATAAATAAAGGAACTCCAACTTCATCACTTTTAATTAAAGGATCAGGACTAATAACAGTTCTTCCAGCATGATTTACTCTTTTTCCCATAATTTTCATTCTTATAATACCTTGTTTTTTTTCTATCATTTGTTTAATTCCTTTTCCTTCTTGTTCTTTTTTTGACATTGCTTTTGAAGAATCAAATAATATATTTATCATTAATTGCATTTGGGTCCATTTTGCTATTAAATCTTCGAAATATGTTGTTTTTTTATTTTTATTATTTATATTTTTATTATCTTTTATTTCTTCTACTTTTAAACTTAATTCTCTTATATCATTATTTAATGATATTATTTTAACATATTGTGATGTTTGTTGATGTAAATAATGAGTATCATTTCCTAATGAAGAATCTTCTGGTCTAAATCTATTTGGAGGTATTATTAAATTTTTTATAAAAAAATAATCTGGAGCGTTTGATATTATTTTTATTTTAAAATCTGATAATTCATCATATGTTAAATTACCATATAATAATTTTAATATTCCACAATCATTTTTAAATAATTTATTGATTAATTCCTCTACTTCTAATACTGGAAGATATTTTTGTTTTGAATTTGTTATATCTGTTTTTATATCATTTTCATCATTTTCATTTTCATTTTCACTTGAATATGTTAAATTATTATTATTATTTTCATTATATATATTTTCTTCTATATCTTCATCTTCTAAATCTTTGTTTTTTTTATTTTTTTTATTTCTTTTATTTTCTTTAAATTCATTTATTGGATCTTCTTCTTCTTTAATTATTTTATCTTTTAATTTTTTCATTTTTTTCTTTGTTCTTTCTCCTATTCCATGTTCTAAAGCATTTTTATCAACATCAATTCCACTTTTTTCCATTTTTTTTCTTACTTTTTCAGATATATTTATTTGAAATATTTTTATATTATAAAATTTTTTATATTTTTTTGAAATTGCACCACAATTTGAACATTTATTCATTTTTGTCATTAACCAAAATTCTTTTTCAAATTCTTTTAATAATGTTAAATTTGTTACTGATTGTTCATATATTATTTTGGGTTTTTTTTCTATTATTTTTTCTTGTTTATTAAATATATTTATAAATAATTCTTTTAAAATTTTCTTTTTTTTCTTTTTTATCATTTTTTGCATTTCTTCTAAATTATCATTATCATCTTTATTTTTATTTTTTTTCTTTTTACTTTTTTTCTCATCTTCATTATTATTATTATCATTTTCAATATTATCATCTTTAGAATAATTATTATTATTTGTGAAATTTAAATCATTAAAATAATTTTTATCCAAAGTTAAATTATCATTAATAAACTTAATAATTTTCCTATTAATATCATCAGTATTTTCTCCAAAAGATTCATACATTATTAAATGTAATTCCGAAGCTTCTTTCCACAAATCAAATTTAATTAAAAACAATTTCATAAATAAATAAGCAATATCTTTTTTATTAATTTTCAATTTATGACAATTAAAGCATTGAATATTTAATAATTTTAAAATATAATTAATCATAAAAGGATTATATAAAGGAGCATATAAATTTATATGAGAAAAATGACCAGTACAATTTTCACAACTTTGATTACAAATTTCACAATTTGAATTTTTATCAAAAGCTTGAACTCCCATACAAGGATCACTTAATCCTCCTATTTCAGGAAGACCTAAATTATTATATACTTGAGGTGTTGTTAATGGTTTCATTGATATTTTTTCTATTTCTGATGTTGTATAAAAATCAAATTTTATATCATTTAATACATATTTTATTTCACTTTGATTTTTCATTTTTTTTTTTTGAAGAAATGATAAATTATTAAAATTATTTTTTTTTTATAGCTTTTTTGTTTTATTAGTTTTTTTGTAATAAAATGTAAAATTTATTTTTTTTTATTAGATTTTAAATAAATATTTTAAATAAATAAATATTAAATAAGGTTTGAATATTCATTTTGAAAATCAACTTTATTTATTGCATTTTTTAAATTATCTATTAAATAATAACTATATCTAAATGATTCATCTTTATCAAGAGTTGATAAATTTATATCAGTTCTTTGAGGATTATAAGTCATATAACTAGTATTTAAATTCATTTTATTAGTTTCATTATTATAATTTACTTGAGGACTCATAAAACTTTGATTATGAAAGTTATTATTATTATTATTCATATTAATATTCATATTATTTGAAATTCCAGTTTGAATATTATTATTATTTGTTGAATTTATTGTATTTGTATTATAAGTTTTTATTCTTGATAATGTATTTCTATAAATATTTTCTCTTTTTTTCAAAGCATTATTTTCAGTTTTAAGAAGATTAAGTTGTTTATTAAAACTTTCTTTCATAAAATTAATTTCTCTATTTTTAGCGTCAAGATCTTTATTAATTTTATTATTATCATCTCTATTTTTTTCAAGGTCAATTAAACTGTTATTATATGCTGCTTCGAATTTTTGACAAATATTATTTAAATTTTCAATTTTTTTTTCTAATTGTTTTCCATAATCAGAACTATTTCTATAATTATTATTTGATTCTTCTATTTTTCCTTTTAATTCTTCATTTGTTTTATCTAATTCAACTATTCTTCCATTTTTTTCAATTAATTCATTTTCTAAATCTTCAAATTCTGCTTTTATATTATTAAAATCAATTTGAAATTTAGATAAATCATTTATTTTCAGATTTAAATCATTAACTTCATTTTTTGAATTCATATTTTCAGTTTTTAATCTTTCATTTTCCTCTTTTATAATATTATATTTATTTGTTAATTCATTTAATTTATCGTTTAATTGTGCAATTTCTTTATTATTAAAAGTACTTTTTTCATTAAATGAATTTAATAATTTTTTATATTCATTTTCTAATTTTAAATAAGATTCATTTAAAGGATTAAATTGAGATTTTAATTCATCTAATTTTTTAGATTTTTTTTCTAAAATAATTTGATTTTTTTGATTATTATTTATATAAGATTCAAATTTTAAAGTACTAATTTGAGCTAATTGTTGAAATTCTGAAATTATTTGATTTTTTTCTCTAATAATATCATTTAATTTGTTTATTTCATTTGTTAATTGAACATTATCTGTCATTATTGTTTCTAATTCATTTATTTTTCTATTTAATTCATCAATTGTTTCTTGTTGTGAAACAATTTTTAATTGTTGATTTTTATTTATATTTTCACAATTTACTAAAGCTGATTTTAATTGATTGATATATTCTTCTGAATTTATTGACATTTTTTTAATTAATATTTTTTTAAATTATTTAATATAATAAGAAATTTATATTAAATATTAATTATAATCTTTATTTATAATCTATAATTTATTTTTTACAAAATTTTGACTATTTTAAAACCTTAGTACTATAATTTTTTATATATATCATTCATCTCATTTTTATCCTTATTTTCATTATTACAATATTTTTCCAAAAAATATAATTCTAAATGATTTCTATATAAATGTTCTTCACTTAATAATTTTTTTCTAAAATTTCTAACTATATTTAAACAATTTTTTTTATTTTGACTTTTACAAGGAGAAATATAACTGATAAAAGTTAATTTAAAATTAAAATTAAATTTTATTTTTGAATAAGAATTTATATGCTGAATATCATTATTTTCATTAATATAATTATTTTTTTTGCTTTTTTTTTTGAGTTTCATATTTAAAAATTTCAAGCTACTATTATTATTTTTAAAATTATCATTAAGACTTTTATTCAAATTAAAATATAAATTAGTACCCGAACTAAATTTATGAGAAATAGTTTTAGCATTAATAGTATTTAAGTCATTATTAATAATTTTTTTTCCATTAGAATGGAATATATTTTCTTCTTTTTCTCTAAATAAATTAATAGAATTAAATTTAATCATATATCTATGATAATAATAATTAATCCAAGAAGAAATTGTAATTATAGCTTCAAAAAATCCTCCAACACTTGCTAAAATATCAGAAATACTTTTATAATTTCTTTCATAAATTTGAAAAACATTTTGCATCCAAAAAACAAATTCACAAAATACAATTGTTTTATCAGAATTAGCTTTAGAAGTTTTTCTATTTTCTTCAAATAAAAAAGAAGTTATTTCATGATGATGTTCAAAAATTAAATTATTAGAAGTTTTAAGAATTAAAGGGGAAAAATTTAAATTATGTTGAGCATATTCTTTTCCTTGAACACCAGAACTAATAGGATATAAAATAGTTTGAATTGGATTTTTATAATTATTTATTTCAATATTATGATCAACAATTTGTATAAAAGAAGCAACAAAAGAACTATAAAATTTTTCCATTTCTTCATTTGTAGCACAAGAATTTCCATAAATTAAACTATCTATTGAATTATTTCTACATTTTTCTAAAACAATAGAATAATATAAATTATCTGTTCTTGAATTTCCATGTAATAAATATGGAGATGTATAATTAATATTATTATGTTTATAATACGTTTTATCTGTTGAATTAAAAAAATATTTTAAGCAAGCTCCTTGATAATAATTTATATTATTTTTATATATTGAATTTTTTATTTCTTCTTCTAATTCAATATTTTCATCACATATATCATAAACCCAATGATCTTCTTTATCTAATTCATCCGGATATAAATTATAACTTATATTCCTTACTCCTTTTATTCTTATATATTTTGAATCAAAAGAAATAAAGTCTTTTGTTGAATTCATAAATAAAATATAATGAAAAATTCCAGATGAATTTAAAGGAAAATATCCAGTTTCATTTCTGAAACTTTTATAAAATGTTGAGATTGGTTTTTTATGTAAAATTAAATCTAATGAAAAATATATTCCAATTAAAAAAGAAAATAAATATGATATTAAGGTTAATATTCCACTAAAATTTGAAGAATGACGAATTCTTCCTTTTTGATATAATGTTATTCGAGGAGATAAAAAATCAAAATTTGCTAAATTAAACATTTATTATTTATATATATATTTTATTGTTTTATTTTTAAGTATAATTCTTTTTTTAATAATATTTTTATATAATATAAATAAATTTTAGGATTTAAAAATAAATAAAGAAATAAATTCATTAAAAGTGAAAAATGTTCAATAATATTTAAATTTAATTTAATTAATATTTTATTTCATAATTTAAAAAAAATTTAAATATGAGTTTTTACAACAGAGTATTTAATGAACAAAATTTTGATAAATTCTTATTTGATAATACAGTTCGTTCAAGACAAAAATTTGTAAATTTATCATTAGAAAAAGCTTATTCAAAATCCATGAATGGAGATGTTTCATTTAAAGAGATTGATGATAATATTAAGAAATGTTATACAAATTTACAACATCTAAAAAATACATTTGGAAATAGTAAAATAAATTTAATTAAATCAACTTTAACAAAAACAGATAATAATATTAATAATAATAATTTTAAAAATTTATTAAATATTAATTCATATTCTAAAAAAATATCTTCTGAAAAGGAAAATATTAATATTTCAAATGTAAATAAAAACTCAATTAATTTAAGTCAAAATATTAGTTTAAAAAATTCCAGTTCAACTTCTACATTAACAGATAATTTTCAAAAACACTTAATTATTAATGACTATAAATCTAAAAAAAATAATATATTAAAATCTCCAGTGGAAAGTTCTTATAATTTAATTTTTGGAAAATATCGTCAAATTTCTCCTTCAATTAATTTAAATTCTTCAAATAGAAATTATTTTAATTCTCAAAAAAATTTTCATGATAATCAATTATTACATAATTCTTCATCAACTAATGAAGCTTATCTTTCTTTTTTACAAAAAAATAAAAATGATGAAATTAATAAGAAAAAAAGAAATAAGAATTTATTTCTTGAATATCAAGAAATGAAAAAGAATAATAATATTAAAAATAATAATTATTTAATGACAACAAATATTGATAATAATGAAAATATAAATTATAAAAAAAAATATGATGAAAGTTTAGAACAAATTGAAACTCTTAAAATTTCTATTCAAGATTATCAAAAAAATAATCAAAAACTAAAAGAAACAATTAATTCTCTAAATAATCAATTAAATAATTCAAATACTGATAATAAAAATAAAGAGCAAGAAATAATAAATAAATATAAATTAGAATTATTAGAAAATAAAGAAAAAAAATTAAAATTAAAAGAAGAAATTAATAAATTAAAAGAAGATAATCAAAATTTAATAAACGAAAATAAAGATTTAACAAAAAAAATAAATATGTTAATTGATATAATCAAATCAAAAGATAAAGTAATTTTAAATTTACAAAAAATTCAAAAAGTAGATTCTGATTCTTTTTGTTTTGATTCAAATGAAGAAAAAAATAATAAAATTTATAAAAGAAAATCAGCTAAAGAATATTCTTTTGATAAAGTAAAAAAAGAAAAAAATAAAAAACATATTGAAGAAATAAAATTAAAAATTCCTAAATATAATAATAAAGGAAAAATTTTTGAAATTCCTAATAAAAAATATAGTTATGATCAATTGCTTAAAGAAAATGCAGAAAATAAAATGAAAATTAATATTTTAAATTATAAATTAAAACAATATGCTGAAATACAAAAAAAATATAATGAAATTGAAGAACATTTAAAAGATGAAGAAAATTTAAGTAGAATTATGCAATTGGAAAATTTAATAACTGATTTTAAAAATGATGAAATAAATACTGAAAGAACAATAAGTAATAATACTTTAAATGATAATTCATCAAATAAAAAAAAAACTAAATTAACTGATGAATATAATTTTGAAAAATAATAATAAAAAATTACTATAAATAATAATATTTATATTTAAAAAAAATCATTTAAACTTTAATTAAAAAAAATAAAACTTAATTGAATAAATTTTATAAAAAAAAAAAAATCAAAAAATTAAAATAAAAAATAATTTAAAAAAATCTTAAATAATAAATACAAAAAAAAAAAGGAAATAAAAAAAAAATGTTTATCTTTCTTTTTATACTTAATTACACTTTAATGAAATTAGCAAATTCATTAGAAATACAATATGAAGAAATAAAAATAAATCCTCTTCGTAAATTAGCTCAAGAATTTTCCTGTGAAAACAATAATTGTAATTTAGAACATACATATTGTGAAGGAGAAACAAAGAAAAATTGTTCTTGTTATAAAGCATATACATATAATAATGAAACAAAAAAAGAATGTGATTATCATCAAAAAAAACAATCTACAGCTTTTTTTTTAGAATTATTTGTTGGATTTGGAGCAGGTCATTTTTATAGAGGAAATTATTTAAATGCTTCATTAAAATTAGTTGCATTTATTTTTGGAATTTATATTATATGTTTATTCCCTTTAACTGCAAAATGTGTTAGTGATTGTTGTGATTGTGATTGTCTTGTTATTATTGTTTCTATTTTCTATTATTTATGTGCTTGTGGACTCGCTTTTTGGTTTATTTATGATCTTGTTAATTTTGGAAAAAATAAATATAATGATAAAAATGGATATCCTTTATATAGTTGGAAATAAAAATTTTTATATATAATTATTTTAAAAAAAAAAGTTTTTTTTTAATTTTTTTTTTTCACTATTTTCTTATGTTTTTTATTTTTATTTATTTTATTAATTTTATTTTTTTAATGTTTTAGGTTTTGTTTTTTTTTTTTTTGGAAATGTTTATGAGAGGATTGTGTTTGTTCTTTATTTAATATTTTTTTTTTTTATAATAAATTTAAAATTTATAATTTATAATTTATAATTTATAAATTATAAATTTAAAATTAAAAATGGAGTATAATACAAGTCCTTCTTTTAATAATAATTCAATTAAAAAAAATACAATGATGATGAATTCTGAAAGTAGAAAAAATTTATTTGATAAAATGAGGAAATACAGTGAAGAAATAAGGAATAATTCTACATTAAATAAATCTCAGAAAAAAATAAACAATTATTTTGAAAATTTAAATAAAGAAGAACCAAAAATTTATAAAATAATATTTCCAAAATCAAGTGTAAAATCAGATAAAGATAATTTTATCAAAAAATTAAAACTAAAAAATCCTTTAACAAAAAGTGCTCAAATTAATAAATATGAAGAAAATAAAAATTTTTCGAATGAGAAAGAAGAAGAAGAAAAAAATAAATTAATGAAAAATTTAATTTATAGTTCGGAAATAAATCTTATTCAAGAGTTTCAAAGAAAAAAAAAAGAAGAATCTTCAAGTAAAGAATATAAACAAATGAAAGAAAGAATTAAAGTTTTAAAAAACAATAATATTAATATTATAAATTTATTTCCTGAAGAAGATTTAAAATTTTTAAACAAAGAAAAAAATGAAAAAATAGAAAATAAAAGATATGAAAATTTAATTTCAGAAGAAGAAAAAAATAATAATAATAATGATAATAATAATAATAATTTATTTAATACATTTTCAAAGCCAAATAAAAATAAATTATTTAAATCAAACATAAAAAATCAAAATGAGACAAAATTACACTTTTCAAAAAATTTTAATATAAGAAAACCAATGGTTAATTCATTAGAATTTTATGTTAAAATAAAAGAATATTTAAAAAATAACTTAAAAGAAGGAAATGAAAAAGAAAAAAATAATATTTTGAACTCAATGAAATTATCAAATAGAAATAATTCATTTCCAAAGAAATCAAACACAACAAGTGATTATAATAATAAAAAAGAAAAGTTAAAAAAAAATAATAAAAGTAATTCTAGAGGGAAAGATGAAGTTTATTCATTTATGAAAAAACAGAATGAAAAAAGAAAAAAAAAAGAAGATAAATTAAAAAAAGATGAAAATCAAAAAGATTTAAATTATTATATAAATTTGAAGAAGTTACAATTATCAATAAATAAAAAAAAGAAACAAATCCAAGTTATTAATGAAAAAAAAAATAAAAACAATAAAAAAATGAAAAATAAATATTTCATTGGAGTTAGTCCAAGAAATAATGATTTAAATATAAATAATAGTAAAAGTACAATTTTAGATAAAAGTGAATTATTAAATGAAATGTATGATAGTATGAAAATAATTAAAAGTGCAAATAGAGAAGAAGAAAATTATATAATTTCAAAAGATAAATATGATAATTATATTAAAAATCAAGAAAAAAAAATTAATAACAATGATTTTATAAATAAAAATTATGAAATAAATAATAAAAATAATAATAATAACAATATTTCTTTTGACAAAGAAATATTAAATGCTGAAAAAACTGTACAAAAAAGCATTAACATTGTAAATGATAATCATTTAGGTAAATATTTAAATAATAAATAAAAAACAATTCAAAGTGAAAATAAATAAAAAAATAATATTTTTTTTAATCAATAATATATAATAAAAAATAAGTAAATATTTTAAATCAAAAAAAAATGAATAAAAAAAATTAAAAAAAAATTCTCTTTTAAAAAAAAATTAATTAAAAATGGAAGAAAAAATAAAAACAATAGAATCAAACTTCAATAAAGAAAAGCAAAAAAAAAGGTAAGAAAAAAAATTTAATATATAAAAACAAAAAAAATATATTTTTAAAAATATAGTGAAGAAAGTTTTTTAAAAGTATTAAAAGAAATATTTACAGTATGGAGAGAAAATCCATCAGATGAAAAAATAATAGAATCAATGTATATTTTAACAGCAAAAATGGTGAATTATTGTTTTGAAGAAAAATTAACTAGTTCTATAGAAAAATTAGATGATGAAGATTTAATAGAATTAAATAAATTTTTCTTTATGACATATTCTAGAATTTCTGATAAAAAAAATGTTTGTGATTTAAAACCAGGAAAAATATTTGGATTACATGAAACTATAATTAAAAAAGGAGGTGTTGGTATGATTCATAGAAGTTTATTTTCTACTATGATAGATAAAAAATAAATGTTTTTGAATTTTAAATATTTTTGAAAAAAATAAATATTTAAAAATTAGATATAATTAAATCAAAGGTTTTTTTTGGTTTTAATAAAAAATATTTTTTTTGTTTTATTTAATTATTTTTTTTTATTAATTATTTTAAGATAATTAATTGTATTTTACTAATTTAGTAATTATAATTCTTTTGTATCATATAAAAATAACTAATTTTACTATTAATCTAATATAAATAATTTTATAATTTTCTTAAACTCAAAAACAATATTAAAATAATCAAAAAAAAATATTTAATTAATAATGTGACAATAACTAAAATTTTTTTTAATTTATTAAGTCAATTAAACAATAAAAGTTAAATGTTTTAGAACATTCAAAAATTTTTTTAGAATCAATTTTTATTAAGTGAATAAACAATCTAAAAATAACATCTAATTAAAATAATTTATTCAGAGATAGGTTTCAAAAGTGATAAATATTTTTAAAAAATATTTTAATCTAATATTATACTCATTTTCCTTAATGAATCATACTTCATTAAACATTCATTTTCATTAATAATAATAATCTATTATTACTTTAATTTTTTCTATTTTTTGAATATATCCTAATTTTAATTGGTCTTTTCTACAATTAAATTATAAATTTTATTTGAACATTCATATTGATAATTATATATTTTATATTTGATAAATTTAATAATATTTTTGAATATAATTTGAGCTTTTATTATTGTTTCTCTCTTTTTTTTTAATTCTGAAATGAATTATTTGAATTTCATTAAATATAAAATATAAGAAAATAAATGTTATTAATTATAAAAATTGATATTAAAAAATAAAAAAATTAGTATTTTTATTTATTTAATTTCATTAATAAATCAAATAAAACTATGATTATTAATTTTAATTATGAAGATGTAGCTGCAATACTAATTATACAAATAATTCCAATGTTTATTAAACAATAAGTACAATAAAAAATAAGTGATAATAATGAAAACATATTGCTTTTTTTAAAAGAATTTTTCAAATCAATAATAAATTGGTAATAATTAATATAAACATCATAATTAATATTATCACAATAAGCAAAGTCTTTTAAATCATTATATCGTCCTTTATTATAAATTTGATAAAATTTTGAGCGATAAACTAAAACTAAAATATATAAAATAAAACATCCTAAACCAATAATCCTTTCAATACATGTAACTACTGCTAGAGAATTTTCATTATTATTTTTTAAAAGAAAAGATTTAATAAAAGATAAACAAAAATCAAATAATAAGAAAACTATTAATGAAACTAAACATTGAAAATATGTTTTTGATTTTTTATGAATTTTTTTTATTTCAATTTTAAAAGTAGATAGTGCTCCATAATTTTGAAAGCTAGAATAATATTGATAACATTCACTTTCACTTAATAATAATAATCTATTATTATTTTTATTTTCTTTTATTGTTTGAATACATCCTAAATTCAATTGTTCTTCTGTACAATTTAAATTATAAAATTCATTTGAACATTCACATTGATAATTATTATATTTTATATTTGATAAATTTGAAGATAATTTTGAATATGAATTTGATATACATTCTTGAATTTCAGAAGCAGTTAATTCATCATTTTTGGATTTATCAACTATTTTTTTTGTGTATATTGTTGTTAAAATTAAAAATATAAGAATTAATAAAGTTAACCCAATACTCAAAAATGCTAAAACTCCAAGACATCCAAGGCTATTCATTTTAATTTAAATGTCTACTTTTTATTTAATTTTAGGATTTCTCTATTTGAGATAAATAATTCTTTAAAAATAAATTATATAAATAAAATAATATAATTTAAAAAAACATTTTCTTTAAAAAAATAAAAAAAAATTTGATTTCTTATAATATTATAATTAAAAAAATGTCACAAGATTCAATTATAAATACATTACAGAAAACAATAGAAAATTATGAAAAAACAAAAAAACAACAAGAAGATAAAATAGAAGAATTAGAAGATATAATACAAGATTTAGAAGAAAGAGTTTCTCATGTAGATAATTTAATTTCAGAAAATAATAATTTAAATATAGAAATTACAAAGTTAAATGAAATAATTCAAACAAAAAATAAATTAATAACAGAATTTGAAAAATTAGCTCAATCATCAACACAAAAATTTGAAACTTATATAAATTCAAATCTTCAGAATCAAAATGAATTAGAAAAAAGAAATAAAAAATATTCTGAATTAAAATCAAAATATATTCCTTTAACTCAACAATTTTCTGATTTAGAATTACAATATAATAAATTAATTGAAGATTCAAAACAAGAAAAAATAATAAGTGAAAAAGAAATAAATTCATTAAATGAAAGATTAAATGATTTAACATTAAAATTTAATAATTTAAAAGATGATAATCAAAAATTAATCTCTGAGAATATTCAAAATTCAAATAAAATAAAAGAAATGAATGAAAGAATAAAAAATTTATCAAGATTTCAAATAGAATTTGAAAATGTAAAAAATGAATTTATTGAATTAGAAAAAGAAATGAATGAAAAAACAAATACAATAACAGAATTAGAAAAAGATAATCATGAATTATCAATTAGATTATCTGAATCAGAAAATAAAGTTTTAAATTTAGAAAATTATGGAAAAGATTTAGAAGGAAAAATAGGTAATTTAAATCAATTATGTGGTAAATTTGAAAATGCTTATAATGGAGCAGTTTTAGATTTACAAAAAAAAAAAGATGATAATTTTCAAAGTAAAAAAGAAATTGATTTAAAAGATGAAGAAATTAAAGAATTGAAAGAACAATTTAATAAACAAATTAATATTTTAAAAAATGAAAATTTAGCTTTAAAAACTAGGGAAAATATTTATAAAGAAACATTAAGTAAATTAAAAAATGCTACTTCAAATAATTCTAATGAAAATTATCAAATAAGTCCTTTAAGAAATAATAATATTAATCAAGGAAATAATAATAGTTATTATACTTATAATAATCAAAGAAATGGAAAAGAAATGAATAATTCACCTTATTTTGAAAAAGATGATTCCTTTAAATATAGTTATTATTTAATTAATAATTTAAAAAATTCTATTAGTAATGTGGATTTTCAAAAAAATTTAAATAATATTGAATAAAAATGTTCTTTCATTGATTTTGATTTTAAATATTAATTTTGAGTTTTAAATTTTTTATTTTTAATTTTTATTATTTTATTTAAGGAACCTTTTGAAAGATAATTTATTTATGTTTTATTTATTAAAAGATTTTTTTTTTAATTCTTTTTTCTTAAAATAAAATAAAATTATATTTTTAATTTATTATGTTATTAATATAAAATGCAGCTGCTTCTAAATTTTTTACTGCTGTATCAACTTTATGATAATATAATTCTTGGGTTGAATCTTCAATTAATTCTTGAATTATTGATAATAATTTAGGATAAAAAGAATCAGTCTTTTTAATTGGTAATCTTATTGTTCTATTTACAAGTTCAGGGATATAATTTTTATTTCTTTTTGGATTATAAAAATTTTCTACAATATTATTATTATTTCTATTCAAATTATTCAGAGATTGAGGGTGAGTTATCTCCTGTTTCTTATTATTCATATTCATATTCATATTCATCTTCATATTATTATTATTCATATTCATATTCATATTATTATTATTCATATTCATATTTATTTTTTTATTTGATTCATTTATATTATTTTTTCCAACATTATTTGAATTTAAATTGATGTTATCATAATAATCTTTTAGATTAATTAAATTTTTATTATTAAAATGAGTAATTGTATTACGATTATTTTCATTGTTATTATTCCAAAGATTATTATTTCCATTATTATATTGAAGAGTCCTTCTGTTATTTTCTATTTGGTTAATATCAATTAAATCATTTTGAAAAGATTTTATCCTTTGAGCTAAATAATTTATCATTTTATTAGTATCCGGAGTATAATTTCCAAAAAATGATAAAACTTCTGTAAGTAGTTTAGCTACAAATAAATTATTTAAATTTGTTGTATTTTTTATTTTTAATTTATTATAACAATCTTCTAAAAATTTTTTATAGTCTGAAACTGTTATTGATCTAACATCCCAATTATAATTTTTTTTTTCATGTTCAAATTGAGAATTATATTGTTTGATTGATTGAATTTCATTTTGATTTAATAAATTTTTTTTTATATCATGGCTTGCTTTCATTAAAGAAACATATTTTAAAAACATATACATATTTATATTTGATTTAGTGTTATATGCAACTTTCATTAAACTATTTATTTGTTCCATTGAAGTTCGAGTATCCATTATTTATTTATTATTAATTTATAAAATAGGATTAAATTAAAGTTTATCTTTAAATTTTATAATTAAAAATCAAAGCAAAAAAATAATAAATTAAAAAAGAATAAACCTTTATATAAAACCTAATAAATTATTTTATTTCTTTGGTGAAATAATTCTTATAATTTTATCTTTTCTATCATCACTATTCATTCTAATATTTAAATTAACATTAATGATTTTATTATTATTTCCTCTACATGAAATATTACTTCCACTATAATTATTATGAATTGAAATATTAGAATTTTCTATAATTGATTTTTTACTTCCTTTATCATTTCCATTATAAAAAATATTTGAATTATTATTAATTCCATTATTATGTTTTAAACTTATTTTACTTTTTTTAATTAATTCTTCAATTTGACTTGCAATTCTTTGACTCATTTGATAATTATTTAAATTTTTATTTTTATTAATTCCAAATAATATATTTTTTAATTTTATTTTTTCTTCATCTACACTTTTTGTTTTATATACTATTGCATCTTTTCTAAAACTTTTTAAATTAGTTTGAGTATGAGTTATCATATTTTTTTTGTTTCTAGATACTTTATAAATATTATTTAAATTCATTATTCTATTAGTATTAAAGTTATTTGATGGAGATAATTTATTTTTTTTATTTTTATTATTTGAAGTATTTGATGAAGATCTTTGACTTGAAAAAATTAAATTATTTAAACTCATATTATAAGAAGCATTGTTTTTTCTTCTTTTAGTAATATTATTACTTTTTATGTTTTTTCTATCAATTTCATTTTTTGAAAAATTATATTTTGGAATAGAAGAAGGATTATTCAAATTAGAATTTTTAACATGATTGTTATTATTAATATTATGATTAAGATTATTTTTAGAAAAATGTTTTTGTGAAATTATATGAGCACCATTTAAATTAGAATGTATAGAATTTAAAGGAGTTTTAACTAAAGTAAAATTAGAACCATAACTACTTTTTCTTTGATGTCTTACAGTATTTTGTTGTAAATTAAAATTAGAAAAATTAGAATTTGAATTCATTTTAGATAAAGTATTTATTGAATTAATATTTTGTATTTCAAAAGTTTTATTTTTTGATTTTTGAATTGTATTTCCCGAACTATGAATACTTGAATGTTGAATACTACTAATTCTATTATGATTATTATTATTATTTATACTATTTTTCATATTTGTATTATTATTACTTGTAATATTACTATTTCTCATTGAGTTAATATTATTATTTAAATTATTGTTTAATGTAATTGATAATTTTGAAAAATTTTTAAAGTTTGAATTCATATTTTTATTATTATTTGAATTATTATTATATGTTTTATTTTTAGATTTCTCTATTCCATTTATTTTATCCATTTTTGCTTTATTTTTATTAAATTCTTCTAAATTTGTTTTATAATTTGATAAATAAGGTTTTAATTTAGGAGATAAAAATATTTTTTTACCAGATTCTAAATTTAAATCATTTCTAACTAAACTAAATAATGTATTTTTAATATTATTATTTCTTTTAAATTCTTTTTTATAATTAATTTTATTTTTATTATTATTATTTACATTTCTTTTATTATTTTGATTAGATGTTGTATTATTTATAATTTTTTTATTTATTTTTTTCTTAGGTAAAAATTGATAATTAACCAAAGGAGAAATACTTTTAATAAAAGAGTCATCTTTACTTCTTTTTGTAATTAAATTATTATTTAAATTTCTTGAAGAATCAAGAGTTAAAGTAATTTTATTAGAATTAGTATTATTATCAATTTGATATCTAGTTTTTTTATCAAATATATTTTTATTATCAGTAATATTATCTAAAGAAGATAAAGAACTTTCACTTGAACTTTCTTTTTCTTCTTCTTCTTCATTTGAAGTAGCATAATTTTTTTTATAAAAAATTTCTGCTTTATTATCACCGTAATTATGCATTAATTCGGATATTTTATAATTTCGAAAAATTGGACGACAAAAAAAAAGATGATAATTTTTATAATAATCATTTAATTTTGGAATTCGAGAAATACTTTCTTGATGATTATAAAATCTTTTTAAAAATTCATCAATAAAATCTAAATATTGATATTCTTTAAATAAAGTATTATAATGACTTGGTCTATTATATAAAATTTGATTAATATATAAATAATTTAAATCTTCTTCTATATCTCCATATTTTGAATATAGTAACATTAATAATCTTGTTGGATCATGCACTAATCTATATGCTTGAAGTTTTGTGTTTATAGAATTTAATAAAGACATTTTTTTATTATTTTAAGTTTTTAATTTAAATTTTTTTTGGTTTTTTTATTTAATTTTTTTTAAAGATCAAAAAAAAACTTTAAGTTTTGTTTTTATTTTTTTTATCTTATTTTAAAATATACAATTTTAAATAAATTTAATATAAATAAAAAAGATTTTTTTTATAAAATGAAAAAATAAATATATTGAAAAATAAATTAAAATGTCGTCTAAAGAAAGAAATCCAATAAATAAAACATATATAAAAAAAGTTTCAACATTATCTCAAACAACAATAAATACAAATGAAAATAATGAAATTATAAATAAAAATAAAAGACGGATTTCATTTAAAGAAAATTTTTTGACAATAATAGATGTAGAAAGTTGGAAAGAATTAAATTTTGATGTTTCTGAAGTAGATCCAGAATGGAAAAAAGTAGAACCTACTAATAAAAATTTAATTAATATTAAAAAAAATTATATTAATAATAATAATATTAATAATAATAATAATAACAATATTAATAATAAAGATAAAAAAGTTTCTTGTGGATGTATGGTTTTTTAATTATAAATGCTTTTTTGTAAATATATCAGTGGTATTATTAAATAATTATTTACTATTTAGTTTATTTCTTTTATAATTTATTTACAAATAATGATTATTGTATTGCTATATCTTTAATAATAATTTTGTCTTTTGGGGGTGTTGATTTGATAATAAGAAAAATATAAAATTTATTTTTTTTATTTTAAAAAATAGATATGTTTTAATATTCTTCTGGTAAATTATTTTTAAATAAGTTTTCTTCATTATAAATATATATAAAAATAAATACTATTATAAAAGATAAATACTCTTTATTATTAGAAAAGTATTTAATTGTTTTTATCATTCAATTAATTTTCTATTAAAAAAATTTTCATTAAAAAATTAATTAAATATAATTAAAATATTTAATTAAGAATAATAAAAATATTAAAAAAATTAATTTTCAATTTACATCAAAATCCTCTTAAAAAAATAAAAAAAGGAAAAAAAATAAACAAAAAAGAAATCTCTTATTAAAAATAGTATTTATTCTTAAAAAACAAAGTGAATTAATAAAAAATAATTAAAAAAACACCTCCAAAAAAAATTAAATTAAATCAATGACAAACAATACTTTATGGATGGGAGACATTTATCCTTGGATGACAGAACAATTTATAATAGATTCATTTAATAAATTTGATAAAAAAATTTCAGGAGTAAAATTTATAAAAGATAAAAAAACGAATAAAATGAAGAATTATTGTTTTATTATTTTTCCAAATATACAAACTGCAGATGATGCTTTATTAAAATTAAATGGAAAACAAATACCAAATACTCAATTAAAATTTAAATTAAATTGGGCCAATTATAATAGTTCATTTAATAAAAGTGTTTATGTTGGAAATTTAAAAAGTGATATTAATGATACAGAATTATATAATTTTTTTAAAAAAAAATATGAAAGTGTTCATTTTGCAAATGTAATAACTGAAAATGGTATTTCTAAATGTTTTGGTTTTGTTAATTTTTCAAATGAAAATGATTATTTAAAATGTTTAAATGAAATGAATGGAGTTAATTTTCATGGAAATAATATTAAAGTAAAAGAACAAAAGAAAAAAGAGGAAAATGAGTTATTAAATTATAATAATAATAATCAGAATATTAATAATATTAACATTAATAATAATATTAATATTAATAATATTAATATTAATTTAAATGCTTTTGGAAATTTAAGTAGAAATTCTTTTAATACTAATAGTCAAAGTATAAGTACTTCAAGTTCTGGAAATTTAAGTTTATTGGATAATATTAATTCAATGAATTTTTATCCTAAAAATAAAACTATGGATAATTTAATTTTAAATAATTCTAAAATTTTAAATATTAATCAGAATAATAATATTTCATGTCCTTTTTCCTTAAATAATAATGTCGATATTTTAGACAAACTTGATGAAAAAAATTTATATATTAAAATAAAACAAGCTATTCAATCAATGAAAGAACATTATCATAATTGTTATATGAGTGATAAAAACAAATTAAAAAGTAAAATTTTTATTTAACAAATATAGTTTCAAATATGTTTATTTATTATTGTACTGCTTATGATAATAACAACAATAATTCTGATATTTTTTATAATTATAAAGAAATGTATTCAGTTCCTTCTTATAATGAAAATAACTAAGATTTATTTATTCAATTTTTTGTAATATTCATATTAGAAAATATAAATTAATAAAAATTATCACTTTAGAGTTTATAAAAGGGATAATTATAAAAAATGTAAATTTCAAATTTAATATATCTTAAATAAAAAATGCACTGATATATAATTAAGATAATTATTATTATTAAGGAAATGATATATATATGTTAGAAATAAAAAATAAAGTATTAAGGTGATCAATTATATTTATAAGAAATAATAATTTTAAACAAAATTCAAAAGCCAAGAAGGTTTAATAAAATATTAAATAAAAAATGAATGTAAATATTTATATATAAATATTAAAAAATATGTATATTATAATATAAAAATAAATATTATTTTGAAAATTAAAAAATGAAAAAATTAATTTAAAATAATTAAGTTAGGATTAAATATCATTATTTTTTCCTTCTAATAATTTTAACAATAGTTTTTTTTCTCCAATAGATTTTGTACAATTTTTTAGTTTTGAATTTAAACTTTCTTTCATTTTATGCAATAAATTTAATCCTTCTTCAGAAAAAGAATTTAAATTTTTTTGTTCTTTATTATTTTTATTTTTATTTTTTTCTTTGTCAATATTTTTGTTTTTGCTATAACTTTTATTTTTTTTAATTTCATCAATTATGAATTGCTTAGTATTTCTACTATTATTACTTCCAGAAATATATTTTAATTTTGAATTGGGTTTATATTTATTTTTATGAAAATTAAAAAATGTTTTTCTATAATTTTCGTTATGAAGATTTGAATTATTTTTTTTTTGTTTTCTATTAAAATAATTTTCATAATTTTCTTTAATATTATTATTATGTTCAATAGTATTATTTCGTTTTTGAGAATCAATTTTAGAATTTTCAATAATTAAAAAAGGACTTTTTGATTTTTGGTAATAACTATTTTTTTTCTTTACTCCTAAAGTTTTATTAACATTAATAGTTAAATTATTAGGATTATTATTTAAATAATTTTTAATTTCTTGTTTAATTAAAATACTATTATCAACATTAGTTGAATAATTATTATTATATTTAGTTTTAATATTGATTGTAGGAGAATTATATAAATTTTCACTTGAAATTGTTGAATTTGGAGTATTTATTGTAATATTATTTAAATTAAAAAATTGATTTACTGAATTCAAATTATCATTTTTAGAATTTTCTTTATATAAAGAATAATTTTTAATAAAACTTAATATTCTATTTCTTGGTCCAATTGGAATATTCATTTCTTTTAAATCATCTTTTGTTAATAATAATAAATCACTAAAATCAATTTTATTTGAAAACATTTTTTCCAAATAAATATTTCCAATACCTAATTTATTAAAAATAAATTCCATTATATTTTTATCACTATTATAATCCATATTTTTAATTTTTAAATTTTTCACATTAAATATTGCACTTGAATAAGTATTCATTCTTTTATTTGTAAAATTTAAATTTATATTTTCATTCAATGAATTATTTTCCGAATTAAAATTTTTAGAATTTTTCATAATATTAGTTTGAGAATTTATTGGAAAAATTGTTTTTGAACGTTCTGAATGTTCTAATTCATAATGACTAAATTTACTATTATTTCTTTGACGTGTTTTTATTGGATTAAAGCTAAATTTCTTTATTTGATTATCTTGAATTTTATCACATATTCTGGGTTTCTCTTCTTCTAATAGTTTTAAATTATTTATATTAAAAAATTTCATTGTATGTTCTGTCATTTTTAATTTATTTAATTTTAAAAAAATATTAGTTTAGAAAATTATTTTAAATAAAAATATAATGTTTAAATAAAATTAAATTTAGGATTATTTGATTAATTGTTATATTAAATAAAAACATCTCAATATTTAAAAAAATATTATATAACTTATTTAAATATATTTTTATAAAAAAATAATTTTGAAAATATTTATAGAACTAATTTTCGAATTTTCTGCCTTATTTTTTTTATTATTGATATTTTTAAAAAAACAATTATCAAATTCTTTATTTCAATAAAAAAATAAAAATTCAATAAAATTTATTTTTTTTGATTAATTGTTTTATTAATTAAAAAAGGTTATAATTAAAAATTTAATTTATAAAAAATAATATATTTTTATATAATTTTTCATAAAAATTATCATAATTTAAAATAATGAAATTATCTTTTAATAAGTCATTAAAATCAATAATTAAGCCATACAATAATAAAAATCAGTATTCTTTTTTTCCAAAAGATTTATCATTAACTTCCAAATCAAAAAAAATAAATAAAGAACTATTAAATTCAGATAGTAATTTGGGAGAGAAAAAAATAAAAAAAATAAAATCTCTAAAAAATATAAAATTATCAAGGCAACATCAAATTTTATTTCTTCAATTTAATGCAACTAAATTATCAAATTCAAATAGTTCAAAAAATTATATAAATAATAAATCAAATACTACAAGATTTAATTCAACAACATTTTCAGAAAAAAAACAAACAAACCCTCAAACTTTATATAAAAGTACAAGTAAAATTTCTTTTTTAGAAAAAAATTTAATAAAAAAAACTAATGATATATTAATTAGATCAAATTCAACAGAAAAATCAAAATATGATAAATTAAATGATCATAGAGGTTCAGCAACTTTAGCATATTTATTTTATAAACAAAATATTCCGAAAAAAAAAACACAATTAAATTTCCAAAGAATAAATTATCCTTTAAATGAATTAATGAAATTAAATCCTTATCATTATTTACCAAATGGAATAAAAGATTCTATTAATAAATTTAAAAAAATTAATGAAAAATATAATTATCCAAATTTAGGAAGAACAATAAAAACTTTAAAAGGAAATTATTTAAAAGCTTTAAATACAGAAAGTATATTATTAAGAAAAACAGATAAAAAAATTAATTTACTCAAAAAATTATTAAAAATTTATAAATATATAGATGATGATGAATTAAAATTTTATATTAAATGGGAAGGAATAAATCATTTATGGCAAAAACATACTAAATTAATCACTACTCTATTAAAAAATTTTTCTTCTTATAAATGGTTTTTAGATGAAAATGAATCTATAAATTTAGAAAAATTAAATGAATTTTTTAAATTAAGTTTTCAAATAAAAATTTTTGATAATAATTTTAAATGTTTTAGTGAAGATATTTTTGATTTATTTTCTAAAGATAAAATAAATACAAATATTAAAAAATTATTTTCAACTTTTATTATTACAAATAATCATATAGTTTATGAGGATAAAATAAAATTTTTAGTTAACATTTGGGAAAAATTTGACGAAGAAGAAATTAATGTTAAAAAAATGTTATATTTTATAAATAATAATTTATTTTATAAAAATGATATTAAAATTATTTCTACTTTTTTTAAAAACTTGAATTTAAAATATATTAAAAAAGAAGATTTATATAATTATTTTATTGAAGATAAACAATTAAAAATAGTTTTTGAAAGAAATTTTATTATTGATTATAATAATATTGAAGATGAATATAATAGAATAGTTTTGAATTATTTTCAAAAGAATATGAAAGAAATAATTATGAGAAATAATTATTATGGTCAGAAAGTATTTAGTCCTAAAAAATTTGATAGTTTAGAAGATTTAATTGAAAATATTGATAGAAAAAATGAAAATATGGAAAATTTTAAAGAACATTTAATAAATGATTATCTATTTAATAAATAAATGTTTGAATTTTATAAAAAAATGAATTGATTTAAAAATGTATATTAATATTTTTTAAAGTTCAAATTGTTTATAAAACTATTTTTCTTTAATTTTTATATTAAATAAATAAGTTTAAAAACAATAAATATAATGAATAATATATTATTTATAGATTAAAAAAATGAAAGAATCCAATAATTCATTACTAATATCCAAAACTCCAAAATATAATTCATCAAACGTATTTTTTCCTAAATTAAAAATAAAACAAATAAAAAATCACATTTCTCGAAATTACATAAAAAATAATTCTTCAAGCACTCTTAGTCAGACAATTAAAAACAAAAATTTGCCTTCAATAACACCATTAAATAGTTGTTATATTAATAAAAAAAAGAAAGATTTAACTCTTCTTCAAAAAGTTTCTTTAATAGTTAATGAAGTTCAATGTAAATCAAAAAGAAGAAATAATTCTTCTATTTTAGAAAAAACTTCAAGAAAAATGTCTTTTTTATTGAATTTAAAAATGTTTAAAATGTCAAATCTAAAAGATGATATTTTTGAAATTAATAATATTAAAAAATTAATTTTAAGAGATCATGGAATTCATAATTCTAATGAAAAAAGTATAATTGACAGATCTAATAAATTATATAATAATGATGATAATATTCTAGCTATTAAAAAAACTCAAGAAGAATTAAATCAAATAAATAATTCTTATTTAATGAATGATCAAGATTTTATTTATAATACTTTTGAATATTTATGTAAAAAATGTTTAGACAATTATCATTTAAGAAAATTAAAAAGAAATAAAAAAGAAGCAAAAATACTTTTAAATGAAATATATAATTTAGATTGTAATGAATATGAAAAATTGAAATTAAATAAAAAAAATGTAATCAAAGGTAATAAGTTTATAAGTTATAATAATTTAAATAGGAAAATTAGAATATATAATATAAATAAAAATAAAATTGATATAGATGATGATGATTTATTAATTAAAAACGTAAAAGAGTTAAAAAATCGATTAAAAAAAATTAATTTTGACAACTATGTTAAAGAACAAGGTTTAAATCCTAAATTTATAAAAAAGAAATTAAAAAATACAACATTAAAACAATTTAGAAGTCTTAATGGAGTATTTTTTAATTAGAGCTATATTAATAGTAAAATTGTTTTATTAAATAAAAGAAAATAATATATAAATATAAAAAATTAAAAAAACTAAAAAAATATAACTTATAAAAATAAAATATAATTTAACATGAATAAAAAAAGAAATGAAGATGAAGACTTTTATTTACATGATCATTATTTTGGAGGAGATTCTCAAAGTGATTATACAAATTCTTTAGAAATGGAAATGCCAAAAAAAGAAGAAGCAAAAAAAGAAGAAAAAAAAGATGTTAAACATCAAATTCAATTAGTTCAAGATTTTGAAATTATAAGACAAAAAAAAAAAAAAGAAGATACTTTAATTCAAAAAACAAAATCAATGGTTACTGTTAATAATAATCAAATTTTTTTTGATAATGAAAATGATTATATTGAAGCTATTAATCAATTAAAAATTAAATTAGAAAATGATAAAAAAAATCATGAATTAGAAATTAATAAAGTTAATAATGAAATTAATGAAAAAGATGAATTAATTAAATCAATTACAAATATTAATTTAATTATGGAAAAAAATTTAAAGAAATTAACTTCAAAAGTAGAAAAATTAAATGAAAATGAAAATTTTATAAAGAAAGAAAAAGAAGAACCAATTAAAATTGCTTTAAAAGTAAAAGAAAAAGATATAAAAAATGTTCAATCAATTGCAAATTTATTATCTAAAGAAAATAAAAATATGCAAAATATTTTAGATAATTATACTGATTTTGATAATAAAAGAGAATTATCAGATAGATTAATTCTAAAAGAAAAAGAAAATAATATTTTAAAAAATGAAATTAAAACATTAAAAATTTTTAATAAAGATTATGAATATTGGGAAAAAGAAAAAGAAGATTTAAATTTAGCAATTCAAGAATTAGAAAATAAATTACAATTATCTCAAAGAGAAAATAAAGAAGGAAAAAAAGAAATAAAATTACTTGAAGAAAAATATTATCATAATAGTAGAAATATTAGTCAAAAAACAAAAGATAAATTAAATCAAAAAGAAGAAAAAAGTGTAGATTATGCTAAAAGTTTTGATTATTATAATTTAAAAAAACAAGAGAAAAAAAAATTATTACAAATTAAATCTACAAAATATATTGCTAATTCTATTTATAATTTATTATCAAATGAACAAAAAGAACAAATTAAAAATTTATATGGTGAAGAAAATCAAGATCAATATGAAACTTTAATTAAAAAAATTGAAGATTTAGAAAAATATAGAGTTTCAAATAATATTAATGATTTAAATACAATTAAAAATCAAAATAATGAAATCAATGATTTAGATGAACAATTAAATTATTTAGAAAAATTAAGTAATGATAAATCTTCGAATATTAAAACTTTAGAAACTCAGATTAATGAATATAAAAATTATAAGAAAAGTTTACAAAAAAAAATTAATTCTTTAATTAAAGTTTATGAAGAATTAAAAGAAAAGAAAAAAATGAAAGAAAGGGAAAATAAAAATTTATTAACTCAATGTACAGAATTACAAAATATGATTAAAGAAAATTGTAATGGATTAATTGAAGATGAAGAAATTTCTAAAATCACTAATTCTATTGAAAAAGAGAAAAATAAAAATAAGAGTAAAACGCCAAATTATAATAAGAATAAAAAAATAATTAAATAAAAATAATGAGAATATTTTTCAATATAAATATATTATTTTTAATAAACATATTTTTATAATAAATTATATAATTATTGAAGTTTATTTTTTTACAAATTTCATTTTTTTTGTATTTGAATCAATAACTTGTAAATTTATTTTCTTAATTAAATTTTTAGAATTTTTTTTATCTAATATTTTCTCCTTTAAATTCAAATTTAATTTGAAAGTTTTATTAACTGGAGTATAAATATTATTATTATTATTAATATTAATATTATTATTATAATTTTTTATTTTACTTTGTAAAACAGTTAAAGGAATTCTTATATTTGGAGTCATAATATTATTTTTTTTTTCTAATGAATTTTTAACTTTATTAATCTTTCTTTGAGATTTTAAATTTATATTTTTATTATTGTTTTTATTATTATTTGCAGATACACTATTATTACTATGGAATTTATCAAAAAAATTACTTCTAGGATCATATGAATTCCTAATTATTTTATTCTTTTCTATAATATTTTTATATTTATCTTTCATTTCCTTGATATTTTTATTTTTTTCATTTCCATAATTAATAATATTTGAATTTTCTTTTTGATGAGAATTATTTAATTTATTAATATTTCCTTCAGTAAATAAATTTTTTTTAATTTCTTTATTATTTGAAGTAAAAGAAGAAATAAAACTTTTTTTATTAATATTACTAAATGAATTTAAAGTATTATGTTTTTTTGTATTATTTGAACTTTTTTTCTTTTCTAATTTACTTTTTATAGGATTTATTTTATTTACAAAAGTTGAAAAACTATTAATAGAATTTGATATATTGTTATTATTATTATTTGAGTTTTTTTCAGAATCAATGTTTTTATTTTTATAAAAAGGCATCATATGATTAATAGTTTTAATTGTTGTAGTAATTGGTCTTTTTATATTTTTCATATTTAAATTTAAATCTTTACCAATTGGAGATTTATATTCGGATTTATGTATTTCTCTCATAAAGAAATTATTATTTTTTTTATTACTATTTTTTCTAGAATTTAATAAATTATTATCTTTGATATTTTCTCTATTACTTTTTATTTTTGGAGATGGTGATTTTTTTTCTTGAAATATTTGATTAATATTATTTATTTTTTTTTCAATAATTAAATTTTTAATAAAATTTTGATTTTTATCATTAAATGAAATAGTAGTTTTATGAGAAATAAAAGTTTTATTATTATTTAAAGCTGTTTGTTGGTCATAATGGGAATTTTTATTATTTGAATTTTCTCTTTTAGGAGTAGAAATTAAATCTTTTTGTATTTTATTTATATTTTGATAATTATTATCTAACTTAATTACAAGTGATTCAAAACTATTTAAAGTAGTATTATTATCTTCTTTCAATAATTCATTTTGAATTATATTATTATTTATTTTGTTATTAATTAATGATATACTTACTGTACTTTTTGATTCATCAAAAGAACTTTTAAAAGTGTTTGTTAATAAAATATTTGTTATTGAAGGTTGATATCTATTTATACTTTCTTGAGTACTTTTATCAAATATTTTATAATAGTTTATTTTCTTTTTATTTGATAAACCTAATTGTAATTTTTTTCTATTTTCTTCTTCTTCTTTTTTTATCTCATTAAATGCATTAATCATTTTTTGTTTTTTTCTGATATTCCTGTATAAATATAAATTTTCTGATAATATTAAATAATTTGGAAAAATTTTATTATATTTTGAATAAAAATCAAATATTTTTTTTAATCTTTCAGTTATTTCTTTATTTGAGTAATAATTATTTAAAAACTCTGTTGAATCATCATAAATTAAATAGTCTTTAAAAATTGAAACAATTCTACTTTTTTCATTAAAAAGTAAATAATTAGTATTAATGTAAGTATAATTGAATTCTTTATTTGAATATTTTTTATAAAGTAAATTATGAGATAAAGAATAATTTGATATAAATTTATCTTCTTTATCAAAAGAAGAAAAAGGCTTTGGCGGCTTTATTGATTTAAATTTTGATGACATTTTAATTTTGTTTTTTAAATTATATATATTAATAATTATAATTTAATTAATAATAAAAAATATATCAAAATCCTTCATATTTATATTTGTTTACAAAATACATTTTATTTTAACAACATTTATTTTTTTCATTATAATTTTTCCTAGATAAATACTATAGATAGAAATAATTTCATTTAAAACATTATTAATCTTATTAAAATAATTATTAGACTCTCTTTTAATTGAATTTAATTATTTATTATCTAATAATTTTTGAAATTTATTAAAGCTTTAAATAGCTTCATTGATTGTTTTCCATATATTCATTTTCATTAACTTTATTTTTTGAATAAACTCAAAATAATTATCAAATCTTTTACACTTAAAAGGACTTTCTTAGGGGATTCTTTTACTTTTAATTAATTGTTAATTTATTGTTTTATTTTGAATTCAAATAAAAATAAAATTAAAATTATAAATTTTTAAATAATTTTTTCCTTTTGTATTTATTTTTGCTTATTATATCAAAAATTTAAAGTATAATGAAAATTTTTAAAATCATTTTTTGTTAAACTTCTAAATGTATCTTTTTCTGCATCATCCAAAAAAGTATTATTATATACTATACATTTTTTAATATGATATTAACTGGGTATTTGAAGAGATTACTTTTCTTTTCTAAAAAATTTCTTTAATATTTCTTTTTAAAAAATTTGTATTCTTGTTTATAATATCTTTTATAAATTATAAAGAGTGATTTAAATATTGCATATTTTTTTTAATTTCAACTACTTTTTTAAATTGATGATGGAATTTATAACAAATATTTTTTTTGATATTATTAGTCATTATTATATATTTTAATTATCATAATATTGTTTTATTTTTTTATTTTTTTTTTATATCTTTTAAAATATATTAAAATAAATAATTATGACTTATCAAAAAATTTTCGATATAATTCATTCAAATAATGATTCATTTGAAAATACTCAAGAAGAAGAAGTAATATCAGAAAATAATTTATTATCAAACATGAAAAATTCAAAATATTTTTTTTTTATTTCAAAAGAAGAAAATAATCAAATGAAAAAAAAACGAGGAAGACCATTAAATATAAATAAAAATTCTGAATTAAACCATAATAAATACAAAATAGATAATATTAGAATAAAAATTAAAACACATTATCATTCTTTTATAATAGGATTTTTTAATGATTTAATTAAATTAAAATTCAAAATTCAAAGATATAAATTTAGAAAAATTCCTTATTCTATTACTAAAGATGTAACAATTAAAACTAATTTATCTTTAAAAAATAAAACAATAGGTGATTTATTATCAAATGATATTTCTGAAAAATATAAAAAATATGATCGTGGAAAAAATAGAAAAAGTGTTTATTATTTTTATAAAACAGTAAAAGATGAAGAACAAAAAAATTTATTAAATAAAAGTTATAAAGATTTTTTTTATGAATTTTATTTAAATAATGATAGAGAAGAATTAACAAATAAATATGGTTTAAGTGAAAAAACTATATTATTTTCTGAATTTTGTAATACAATTACTGATTCAAAATATAGACAAATGATTATTTTTACTGCTCATAATTATTTTTTAGATTGTGTTAATGATAAAACTGAAAAAATTATTGATAATAAAAAAAATAATTTTAATGGAAAAAAAATAGCATTAAAACTAATTATTAATAACGGAGAAAATTTAGAAAATTTATAAATAAATCGTTTTTAAGATTTTATTCTTATTTTATAAATTATTATTTTTATTGTATATAGGTATTAAGTTTTAAGTAGATAATTTCTTATTGTAGATAACATTTGTTTTTTAAAGAAATATAAAGAATTTATGAAGATTATTTTATGATTAGATATAAAAAATCTATATATAGAAAAAAATTTTTAAAACTGAAAATTAAAAAAAGGAACATTTTTAATTATAAAAAACCACCTTTACTTTTATTATAACCATTAAATTATTTAAAACCTAAATATAAAAATATTAAAAAAAAAAACAAAAAATAAAATAAAAAATTAAAAAAAAAAAATAAACCCATATTAAAAAACAAACATTACTTCAAAAAAATAAAAAAAAAAAATAAAAATTCAAAAAATAAAAAAATTTAAACCTATTTAAAAAAAAAAAAATGATGTCCTTAATCCGTCGTAACCGTCCAGGCACCCGTAGTGGTGACTTATACAACTGGGCTCCAGAAGACTTCCCAAAAAAAAAGGGTTTATTCGCAGTACAAGAATACATTCAAGAGTTAATCCGTGACGATCCTTCAAACGTAAAAAAAATAATAGAGCCTCCAAAGGGAGTAAATATAAACGTATGGAAATACGAACATCTCCGTCAATTTATATTAGAAACAAATTTACTAATAGTTCAATTAAAATGTGTTTGTACAAAAGAAACTTGTGTTAAAATGATGGCAACTGAAGATTGGTTATATTTATGTCCTGTTCATAAAGATCCTCAAGATTGTCCTGCTATTGATTATATGATTCATAATTTAGATAATATGAGTGCTAAATTAAATTCTAATAAATATTTTCCTAGTAGGGTCTCCATTGATCAAAATAATATTAAAAAATTAGATGATATTGTCAGAAGACTTTATAGATTCTTTTCTCATTGCTATTTTCATCATCAGATTATTTTCGATGAATTTGAAAAAGAAATGCATCTTTGTGAAAGGTTTACTGAATATATTAAAATGTTTGATATGATGCCACATAAGTATATTATTATACCTGAGGATATTTTTGGGAGTTATCATTCGAAGATTTAATTTTTTGGTTTTTTTTTTGGATTTTTTGGAATAGTTTTGATTTTTTGCTTTTTAAAAAAAGGTTTATACGCTTTTTTTTATAGATTAATTTTATATTTTTTTTAATTAAATTGTTTATTAATACATTTAAAAGTATTTTAGTAAATTTATTTATTTTATTTTTTTTTCTATAATTTTTATTTTATTCAAGTTTTAAAAAAATGAATAAATTAAAATCAAAATAATATGTTAGATATATTATATGTAGAAAATCCTCGGGAAAAAAGAATAAAAAACTTTTATTTAAATGACTTTAACTATTATAATAAAAACTCAATAAAAATGCGTCATAAAAAATATAAAATAATAAATAGAATTCATACAGAAAAAGAAATAGAAAGAAAAAAATATCCAGTTCCAAAAATGTTATATTCAACTTCAGGATTTCATTTTAAAACAGAAAATGATATTAAATTTATAAAAGAAAAATTAAAAGAAAATATAGAAGAAAATGTTGAAAAAGCAAAACCAATTATTGATGATATGGTTCATATGATAAATAATTTTAATATTGATTTTGATTCTGATGATGAGGAAGAAAAAGAAATTGAAGAAAAAAAAAATAAGAATAATATTGTTGAAAACAATTATTTAAATAAAGATGATTTTTTTATTACTAAACCAGATGAAAAAGTTATTGAAAAACAAAAAGAAATTATTGAAAATGACTTAAATGGAGTTAAAGTTATTCAATCAAAAACTGTTTTATCTGACCAAAAATTTAATAAAATAAAAGATAATCAAAGAATATATAAAGATAATTTAATGTTTGGAAATTATGGTAAATATAAATTTTCAAGAACAGGAATTTTATATCCTAAAAAATTAGAAAAATATGAATTACCAAATTATAAAGGAAAAGATAAAACAGAAAAAGAATATTTTAATTATAGAAAAAAAGTAGCAAATCCAAATTTAGTATATAATCAAATAAATAGTTTTGATGAACAATTTAATAATGACTTAGGATCAATTAATAATAATTATGGTAAAATTAAAAGTAGAGGAAGATTTGTAAAAAATCCTTTATTAAAAGAATATATGAAAATGATTCCTATATATGATATTTATAAAGATATAAAATCAATTGAAAATAGATATGTTGATTCAAAATATAAATATAAATTACTTCCTTTAGTTAATAATAAATTAAGAAGTTTAGATAAATTAGCTGATAAATTTTATAGAATGCAACAATTAAAACAAGGTTTAAATAATTTATTAAATATAAAGAAATCCAAATTTGGGTCTTAATTATAGAATTTATAAATTTTTAATAAAATAAAAAATAATTTTTGTAATATGAAATTTTTCAATAAGGTTTAAGTTTTTATTTATAATCAAAAACTTATAAATTTTCATTTATAATTAAATAATATAATATATAAATCATATTATTATTTCATAAAATAAATAAATCTCCATTTCATATAATACAAGATATAATATCAAATAGAAAAAAATCAAAGATAATATAATCTAAACAAAATAAAAAAATCCAAAAATAATATTATTTCATTTTTTTTTAATTAAACAATACTTAATCCAGAATCTAAGCATTGCCAAGGAGTCATTCCACTTTTATTTTTTAAACTTTCATCAGCTCCTCTATCAATTAACATATCTGCAATTTCAAAATTATGAAAAGATAAAGCATAATGCAAAGGAGAATTATAATTATTATTTTGAGAATTAACATCAGCTCCAATATTTAATAAATAATTTACTATTAAAAAACAATTACTTTGAACTGCTAAATTTAATAAAGAATTTCCTTTTGAATCTTTTAATTCTGAATCTAATTTAAATTTCTCAAATAAAGATTTAAATGCAGGATAATTTCTATCTTTTATATAAAAAAATATTATTTCTGTTTTTTTTAAACTTTGAACTATTTGATATTTTAAATCACTTACTTGAGATATCATTTGAATTTTATTATAATATCCATAATTATCATCTTTATCTTCTTGTTCTAATTGAAGTTCTTTCAATGTTTTTGTTATTTTTTTTGATAATCTTGCTATATTGATAGTATTTGTTTTTTTTTTAATATTTTTATGTCTTTTATAAAAATTTGTTTTTGTTAAAGAATTATTAAATAATTTTAATTCTTTTTTTTCTTTTTCTTTTTCTGCTTCTTTTGATTCTTTTTTTTTATAAATTGAACCTTCCTTTTTTGGTAAATAACCGAAAAATTTAGTTTCTTTCTTTTTTTTATTATTTTTTTCATATAATTTTTTCACTTTTTCAATTAATTGATTGTTATCAAAAGTAAATTTCTTTTTAATGAATTTAATATTATATTCATAATCATTAAAATAAAAATCAAATAAAAAATTATAATCTTTTTTTGGTAAATTATTATATGAAATAAAATACTCTACATCTGAATTTGTTGAATCAGTAAAATTTTTTGTTAAATTAGATTTTCTTACAAAGGATTTTTCATTTTTAATATATTCAAAATTTTTTAAAAAACTATTTTTTTTTTGATGATGATGATTTCGAAGATAATTATTATAATATATTTCTTCATAAATATTTACAGGATGATAAATCTTTATAATACAATTAGTAATATAATATTTATTTAAAGGAATAATTTTAGTTTTTATTTTCATTTTTTCTTTCAGAATTCTTCGTTCAAATCTTGTTTTATGATGATTTAATTTATTATCAATTTTTATTTCTTTAATATATTCTAAAATTTTTTTTCCATTTGTAAATGTTTTTTCTCCCAATTTATTTATATTTGATTCACATTTATTAATAATATCTATTAATTTATTATTTAAATAAATAATTATATTTGATTTCATATTGCATTTTTCTTTTTCTATGAAACTTAATTTTTCAGAAATATCTTTTTCAAATTTTTTTTTTTTTTTTTTTTTGATAACTTTTAAATTTTGAGATTGATTTAATTTTTTTAGAGAGACTGAAAAATAAGAAATTTTAGGTTTTATATGAAAAGAATATGATTGATTTTTTTTTTCTTCTTCACTTGAATTTTCACTATCTGTTTCACTTGATGTATTATAAGTAATAAATCTTTGTACTTTACCAGATAAATTATTTTTAAATAAACTAACAATTTTACTATTTTTTTTTTTTAAAAAAAAACTTGTATTTAAACTCATAAAACTATTTTTTTTAACATTATTTCTTAGCTTTTCTGAACTTATTTTATTTATTTCTTCTTCTTTTTGAATATTTGTTTCTTCTATATTATTCTTATTATCATTATTATTATTAATAATATTATTATCATTTTTATAATTATTTTCATCATTATTATTATTATTAATATTAATATTATCATTATTATTATTAGAATTATTTTTTTGTTTTATTTTTGTTAATTGAGATATTTCCTTTATTTCATTTAATGATATTATTTTTCTTTTTAAACTTACACTTTTTGGTCTTTTTTTATTATTTATTTCTTTTTTACTTTTATTTCTAAAAAGAAAATTTTTTGAATTATTTAAATTTTGATTATTTAAAGTTAAATTTTGATTTTTATTTTTATCTAACATTTGATAAAATTTTAATTCAAGAATATTAATAGCTGACAACCTTTTCATATTTAATTTTTTAATATTATATTGATTTAAATGAACTTTCGAAGATTTTGGTCTGTTAAATTTTTTTGTATAACCATTCATAATATTATTATTAATGTTTTTATTTTCTATATTTAATGTTTTGTTAGGTAATTTTGAATTATCTGAAAAAGCAGAAGATGAAGAGTTATTATTATCATTATTACTTAAAATTTTAACTGGAAATGAATTTTTATTTCTAGAATAATTATATTGAATTGAATTCGTTTTTTGAAATTTCACAAATTTTTCATTTAAATTTTGCTTAGGAAAGTAAGAATGATTATCTTTTATAATACTATTATTACTACTTTCATTAAAATTTAAAAAAGGATTTTTTCTCCTATCTAAATTAAAAGTATTTTGGTCTAATAAAATATTTCTTTTATTATTTTTATGATTATTGTTCAATTTTCTTTTAATTAATTCTTGTTCATTTTTAATTAAATATTTTCTTAAATTTGGTTCTGAAAATAAATGAGTTTTTGCTGAAGAATGATAAGTACTTGAGTTTGAATTATCAGAGAAATCTAAAGTTTTAAAATTTGAATTTAAAATCAAATGTTTTTTCTTTTGATTTATATTATTAATGTTTATAATAAAATTCCTATTTGATGATAAATCTATTGAATTTACTCTTTTTTTTTCCAAAATTATTTTATTATCTATTATATTTTCTGATATTTTCTTAATTATATTTTCATTATTTTTTTCACTTTTTATCACTTTAGAACTTTTTTTCAAATTTGTATTTTTTTTTTGAAATGGAGAACCATTTAATTTTTTTAGTTTTTTTTTTTCAAAATTTCTCTGTAAAAAACTTCTTATTGCTGCTCTAAAATTTTAGGAAAATAATTTTACCTATTCTCAAATAAATTATTCATATATATTTTATTTATATATTTTACATTTTAATGTACTATTTTAATTAATCTAAAAAAGACTATAGATTATATTAATTTATTATTTAAAGGAAAAAATAAAAAATCATAGAATTTAATTAATAATTATATAAATTTAAAATAAAAAGAAAAAAAAATAAATTTTGTTTCAAATATTCATTATTTAAATATGTAATTTTTTAACGGAAAAATATTTACAAATTTTCAAAAAAGAAAAAATAAGAAATAAGATTTTTTCTTTCTTCTGTTTTATTATTTTGACATTTTAATACATTCTTTTCATTTTTATTTTCAGTATAAACAATACAATATTGGAAATTTTCAGTTAAAATTTTATATTTTTCATCTGGATAATTTAAAAGTAAATTAAATAAACAATTATCAATTACATTATTTTTGGTATTTGAATGATAAATATTAATTCTATAATCTTTACAAAAATAATTTTGAATTTCCAATAATTTTTGTTCTATTTGTAAATATTCATTCTTCATAATATCAGAAATAATAGTGGAAAAATGATAATTCCATTTTAAATAATTATTTATTTTATTTTCTGAAATAATATTTTCAAAAAAATCTTTTAAATTATATTTTTTAGACATAGAATAAAATAAAAGTGGATTATTTCTTAATTCATTTAATTTATTGAATAAATTTTTTGAATAATCTTCATATGGAGAATCTTTAATTTCAAAAATTATTTTTTCATTATTTGAATTATATGATTTTTTAGTTGGTAAATATGAATCTTCATCTTTTGTTTCTTTTTCAGAAAAATATTTTTCTTTTTGAATTTCAAATAAATTATCTTCTTTAATAAATTTTCTACTATAACAATCATTTCCCATTTTTTAAATATTAAAATATATATTAATTTTTAAATAATTTAAATATTATTTTACTTAACAAACATATTTTTTTCATCGAAAAAATGGAAAAATTTAATTATAAAAGAATCGGAAAAAAACCAGAAAAAGAAATAAAATCAATATTTCAAATTTTAATGCTTGGAGATTGTGAAGTTGGGAAAACATGTTTCATAAAAAAAATATTAGATGATGAATTTAATGAAGAATATAATAAAACAATTTCATTTGAATTTAATTGGAATAATTTTGAAATAGAAAATGAAATTTATACTTTACAAATATGGGATATTACAGGAAAAGATAATTTTAATTTAATTTCAGATAGTTTTTATAAAAAATGTAAATGTGCTTTTTTTATTTATTCAATTGATAATAAAAAAAGTTTTTTAAATTTAAAAGAAAGATTAAATATTTTTAGAAATTATTCTTCTGAAAATACTTTAATTTTTTTAATAGGAAATAAAAATGATAAAAGTGATAAAAGAGAAATTGAATATTCTGAAGGAAATAAATTTAAAAATGAAAATAATTTAGATTATTTTTTTGAAGTTTCTTGTAAAAATGGAGATGGAATTGAACATATTTTAGAAATGCTTTTTATTAGTTTGATTAATGAACTTAATAGTAAGAATACAAATTTTGATATTCAATCTGAATTAAGTCGTAAATTTAAAGAAAGTGAGAGTTCTTCTAAATTTAATAATAATAAAAATGAAAAATATTTATGTCAAAAAATTTGTGATTGTTTTATTTTTTAAGGAATTTGAAATAAATATAAAATGTTATTTATTTAAAATAGTATTTTTTTTAAAACTTATAAATTCAAAATCAATAAAAATATGTTTTTATGTATAATTATTATTATAAAAGAAAAAAAAAATTTTTAAGATAATTTAATATTATATATTCCCATTAAAAAATAATATTTATTATAAAATACCTTTTATAAATTCCCTTTGTTTATTAATATATAATATTTAAGAGAAAAAGACAAACATTAACTTAAAAAATAAAATTTAAATTGATTTAAAACCTAGAAACCGAATTAATTAATTCTTTATCTAAATTATTAATATCTGTATCTCGAATTCTTTCTTTATTTAAAATATCTCTTTTATCATATGCATTTGCAAAATACATTTGTCTCAAAGCAGGAATTTCTTTTTCATTAAAATCTTCAACTTTTTTTTTAACTCTTTTAATATCATAATAAATAGTTTGAATTTGATTTGAATCAGTTATTCCAGTTAAATTATTAAATTTATATGAAAATACATTATGAGCAACTTTAATATTATTATCTTTATCAATAGGCATATTTTTTATTTTTTCAAAAGTATTAAATATATTAACAAATTTCTTTCTATTTTTATCTTTATCAACATCAAGTAAACTTCCTCTTTTTTGATGATTTAATTGAATATTCGATTTAAATTTTAAATTCCCAGACATACTATTTCTAGGAGAGAAATGTCTTTTTAAATTATCTAATAAATTTCTATTACTATAATTTCTTTTAGTAAATTTCATAGTATTAAATTCTTTAGTTTTTAAAATTTGTTTAATATCTGTATTATAATTTTTTAATTTTCTAATATATCTATTTATTAAATTAGGTTCTTCTATTTTTTTCTTTCTATTTCTAAGTCTATTCATTTTATTCATAATAATAAAATGAGTTCTATTTTCAGAATTTAATAAATTTAAAAGTTTTTGAGCATATTTTATATTTTTATCTTTTTCAGGAATAACATCATATATATTATCAATAGATTTATAATATCTATCTAATTCATTTCCTTCTAATAATAAAGGAGAAGGTCTAAATATATTTTTAATTGATTCATTATAAAAATGATGTTTTTCTATTAAATTTACTTTTTTTTGAGTTTCATCATCACTTAATGGTCTTAATTTTTTTCTTCTTACTGTTCTTTCTATATCTTTTACACTATCTTTATATTTATAATACATTTCTGTGAAATTTTTTGATTCTAAATATAATTTATTTAATACTTTTTTATGTTTATTTTGGATTTTATCAAATTCATTCATTGATACTCTATTTTTATGAAATATATCATTTAAATTAAATTGGAAATTTTGATTGTTTAAAAATTTATTACTTTTTATTTCATTCATTATTTGAGTTGATAAATTTTGGTTGGTTAAATTTGGGGATGAATTACTTGTATGATATATTTTTTTCATATTGTTTTTTTTATTTTTTTTAAAAGATAATTTTTGGTTTTTTATGTTTTGAAATTATTGAAAAATAAATAAATTTGTTTATTCAAAATTAAAAAAAAAATTATTTAATCTTTTATTATAATTTAAATAATTATTTAATTTACATAAAATTAATATAAAAAAATAAAAATTTCTTATGAATCAATCATTTCATCTAAAGCGATTGTTAAATTTTTTTTTACAAAATTTAAAAATTTCATGTTTAATTGAATTTGTTTGGAATTATTCAAATTATCTTTTCCTTTATTTTCTTTAACAAAACCATTTTCTTCATTTTTTCCTTTATTATTATTATTACTTTTTTTAGTATTTTCTTTTTCACAAATACTAATTGTTTGATCAAATAATTCATAAATTTTTTTACTTGTAATAATATCTTTATTAGTAATATTAACATCATTATAATATTTTATATTTTGAAGTCTATAAACTAAAAAATATTTTATTAAACTACAATTAGCAACTTCATTATTTTTGATAGTAACATATTCTAAATTTTTAATTTCTTCTAATTTAATTAATTGATAAAAACTATATAAATTATTTTTAGAAAAAATAAGTGATTTTAAATGAGAAAATTTTTTAATATTCTCTAAATTTTGTTTTTGAGTGACTAAATCAAAATTTAAAAATTGAATTTGAATAGTATGAGTATTATTATAAAATTCATTATAACCTAAAACTTCAAGAGCATTACCAAATAAATTTAATTGTTTATCTCTTTCAATTTCAGCATGACATAATTGCATTTTTGTTTCTTTTAATTTTTTTATATTATATCCATTAAAACCATTTTCTATAATATATCTATATTCCATATCCCATTCTTTTTCAATTTGAATTAATAAATTATTTCTCTCATTTTCTGTTAAATTTTCACTATTTGAATTATTCACATTTAAATTACTTATTTGACTTCTTGTTGATTTATCTTCATAATTTGTAACTTTTAATTTTGGATTATTAGTAAAATTCGTATTTGTACTATTTGAACTTATATTTGAAATATTATTATTATTATTTTCACTTAAATTTTTAAATTGTCTTAATAAGTTTTGGTCTTTAAATTTTAATGGTAAATTTATAAATTTTTGATATGCATCTTTTAATAAAATTACTGGGTTATCTTCTATATATAATTCTTCTAATCTTCTTAATTTTTTAAATTCCAAAATAAAATCTATTTTTGATATCATATTCTTTCCTATGTTTATTTTCTTTAATTTTTCAAAATTATTTGATAAATTAGGAATTGAAACAATTAAATTTTTCCTTAAATTTATATCTTCTAAATTTCTGTTATTCATTAATTCTAAAAATGAAGTTAATTGATTATTAGCTAAATTTAATATTCTTAATTTTTTTAAAGAAAACAAATTTTCAATTAATTTTATTTTATTAGAATGTAAATCTAAAACTTCTAAATCACTTAAATAATTTAAATTCCTAATTCTTGATATTTGATTTTTTCCAAGCATTAAAGCTTTTAATTTAGGAACTGTTTGTAAATTTTCAATTTCAGAAATTTTATTTTCATATAAATTTAAAAACAATAAATTATTAAGAGAAATTAGATGTTCAATTTTAATGATTAAATTACTTTCTAAAGAAAGTAATTTTAAATTCTCTTCTCCTTCTAATAAAGGAATATGTGGTAAATCTTTTTTATTTAAATATAATTTTTCATTAAATTTATTTCTTGTTAAAGGTTTTCTATAAATTACTATATTTTTTGGAATTTGAGGAATTTCAACATATAATATATCTCCTTTTCCTTCATATCTTCTTAATAAACCATATCTTAAAAAATATAAATATCTTTCATCTTTTTCTGAATTAAATAACATATCTATTGTTTGTTTTGGTATTTTTACTGAAAAATAATCATATGGAGCTTTATGAAGAGATGATTCATTATTTAAAATTAAGTTATTATTATTTTGTTTTGATTCGTCTTTTAAGATTGGTAAAGATAACATATTTTTTTTAAAATTAAAAATTATTAAATATTTTTTTAGAAGTTTTATTTTTAAAAAGAAATATATAATTTAAATATTTCAATTTATTTTATATTTTTTTAACAAATTACATCCGTAATTATTCATTTGTATTTCTTTTAAATGAATAATTATAATAATTCTCTAATATATAAACTAATATTATATAATATTAAATTTTTCCTTTTTATTGCTGTATATCTGAATATTGTAAAAATAAATGAAAATAAAAAAGAATATATTAAATAATAAAAAAAGGAAATCCATCCTCTAATAAACCATTTAACTTGAGTAGAATGATAAATATAACAGAAAATTGTCATATAATACCAAAAAAAAAGTAGAACAAAAAAATTAATGAATAGAAAAATAGAGAATTTAATTTTTAATCTTTTTATACATTTCATTGTTTTTCTTATTAAAATATTATGATTTTTTAATTCTTCAACATAAGTTTCTAATATCTTAGAAAAATTAATGATATATTTTAAAAAACGTAAAATTAAACTTCCTAATAAAAAAGCATAAAAACTATATAATAAGGCTGTAGTACATTTTAATTTATTATGATAATCTTTTGAAATTTGAAAAGTAGAAAATAAAATTCCATCAATTGAAAACATAATTTCTAAATAAGTTAAATATATAATAATATTCAGATGAATAAATTCATATCTAGTTGATTTATTAAACATTCTAATTAAATAATATTTTTCTTTAAAATTATCTAATAAAATTTGACAAAATGTTCTTTGATCTTTTTTCAAAGCTAAATTATAAGGTAAATGTTCATAAAATTTTTTTTTGTTTAATATTTGAATTGATGAAGTTAAAGGTAATTTAACAATAGATTGATCTAATTTAATTGAGCTTGATGTATTTAATGATTTCTCATTATTTTTTAGATTGAATTTTTCTTTATTATAAATTTTTTCATCAATTTCATTTTCTTTTATTTTATTATGTATTTTAGAATAAATAAAATCAAAACCAACACGACATAAACAAAATAACATTAAAATTTCAGTAATATTAATAAATCCTCCAAAAACAAAACCTATATTATATCTTAAATTTTTCAAATTTAAGAATATTTTATAACATTTTGATATTTCAAGATTTAGATTTTTTAATTGGTTATTAAATAAATTTTTAATAGAAGAAATTGGATTTTTATTTTTATTTAATTCAGTATTGACTAAACTTAAATTAAATTTATTATTTGATACATTACAATTACATGAAATACTATTAGTATTATAATCAATTTTATTATATTTACAATTATCTTTACAAATATTATTATAATATGGTTTTCTATCTTCTAAAACAACATCTTTTCCATTTTCATTGTAAGAATAACAAATATCATGATAAAAAGGATCTGATTCATCAAATATATCAATTCCTATTTCTGAAAAATATTTCCCTAATTCATATTTATCTAAAAAATTTATTGGATATTTTATTTCCACATTATTACATAAATCTAAATTTATTTTTTTTCCTTCTGAAGTATATACTTGAAATTGAACTTCATGAGTCATTGTATCTGTATTTAAAAAATCAACTTTTGCAATAATTAAATTTTCATCTTCTAAAATTATTTTATTTTCTTTTAATATTGAAATACATTCAATTAAATTTATATTTGAAATTGAGTTATCTTTTGTAAATTCATTATCATAATAATAAACTTCTAGAATATATTTATTATCTTGTAATATTTGATTATAATTTGCTAAAATTACATTTAATTCATCCATATGTTTAATTAAAAATTCTATTTCTTCTAAAATACATTCTGTTTCATCTTCATTTAATTTAAAACCTAATGTACAAACAGGTTTATCTTTACAAATTTTTTCTTCTTCTACAACATTTAATATTTGGGGACAAATATTATAACAAATAATATTATTATTAGAATCAATATATTGATAATTATCTTCTAAACAATTAATACAATAATCATTTGAATTACAATTACAATAATCATTACAAACTATTAATGTTACTTTTCCTATATTTGATTGTGGTTCATTATCTAAGTCAAATAATTGATAATTAAAAATATAATTGCCATTTGAAAATTTATTATAAATTAGTTCATAAGGTGTTATTAAAAAATTTTCTGATGTTTCAATTGAATTACCTATCATAAAATTTCCTTTAAAATTATTTTTATTATAAGTTATTAGTATTTTTTCATTTATTTCTTCTTCTGATTCTATATGCTCTTCAAAATCAATTAAATTATCATTTGTTGTAATAACTTTTATAAAATCTCCCACTTTAATATCAAAACAAATTTTATTATTAGTACAACTTTGACATTTATATTTTTGTGATTCTGTATTTTCAACACAAGTACAATCTTCTTTACAAACATATATTGTAACAGTAGCAATATTAGATATTAGATAATTATTTGAATCATAAATAGAATAACTAAATGAATACTTTCCTATTTTAGAAGCTAAATATTTAATTTGAGTAATAGAAATATTTATTTCATTATTATTATCAAAAGTTTTATCTTCATATCCATTATTATTATCAATTGAAATAGAAATCTGACCTTCAAAATTATTATTTTTAATAAGTTTAATATAACTAGCTGGCTCATTATTTAAAACAATATTAAAATCAATGAATAAATCTTTTCCAACATTTATATTTTCTATCTTATCAATAACATTAATATTACTTTTTTCACAAACATTTTGATTGAGAGTATATAATAATTGGCATGTCTCACAAGTACAATCAAAATTATAATCTTTACAATGAGAAAGTTCTTCACAACAATTTCCACTAGATGAATCAGAATTTACCTTAAATTTATAAGTTTCAGAAGAGCATTCATTACAATTCATCTGTATTGATGAAACTGAAGAAGAATCACAATTTTTACAATGAGCATCACAAGATGATATATTTATGTCACATAAAAGAATAAAATGTGAAGCTGCATAATTATCTTTCTTTGCTTCATTTGAATAATATGTTAAAGTACAATTTATATTATATTTTTCTATAACATAAATTGAACTTAAGCTCATTATTTCTAAAATATTTTGGCCATTCCCTTGTTTTAAAACCTCATTACATCCATTTTGGCTAACATGAATTGAAGATGGTATATCATTATTATTATTATTAGAAATATAATTAGAAAGTGGAGTGAGAGAATTGTCATCTTTAGGAATAATAACTTGAGTATAATCATTACACATATAATTATTTTTTTCAATTTTATGTTCATGAAAATAATTACAATTACTATTATCAGGATGATTTGCAATAATATAAATATCTCCACTTGGAGTCACTGTAAAATCTCTCATAAAATGAGGCTTATTTGAAGAATTTGGATCACTTACATATAAATAACCTGTTCCTTTTAAATTTTTATTTTTATCATATAATATATATAGTGGATTTTTTTTTTCTTCTCCTGGACAACTTATTATTATATAATTATTTGCTAATTTATTTATTGAAAAAAAATCAGTATTACTACATTCTAAATCTGAAGTAAATGAATTTAAATTATATGTATTATCCTCATTTGAATATTCTCCTATTGCACAACAAATTTTTTTATTTAAAGAATTCATAAAACAATTCATTATTTTATTATCTGTAATTTCTACAGTTTGTAATTGAGAAATGGAATTACAATCAGTATTTAAAGAAATTGTTGTTTCTGATGCTTTAAATTGATTATTTTCTAATGAAACAGTTCCAGAAGTAATTGAATTTGAATTTGAATTATAATATAAATAAATATATTTATCAAATCCTGAAAGATAATATACATTTAAAATGTCATCAGTATCAGTAGTAGAACATGAAGGTAAATAATTTAATGTATCACAAGAATAATCATTAAAAGTACAAATTAATACTTTACATTGATTATTATTTTTTACAGAAGCAATAAATTTTTGTAGATTAATAGCACTTAAAGAAATTAATTGAGTAAATGTAATATCAGTAAAAGGATATAATTCGTGAGGAAAAACATTTTCTTCATACACCATAAACTTAAAGGTAGATGCATCATTTGTAGTAATTGAAACAACATAATAAAATAAATTACTATTATCATTATTTGAATAAACTAAAGGATAAGAAGTTCCTAAGAATTCAAAAGGTGTTGATGTTATTTCTGTTATTGTTTCACTATCATAAGTTCTTATAACAGTTTTTTCTTTGTGAAAAATTAATATTAATGAATCTGATAATGCTCTTATAGTTACATTATAATGTGTTGTTGATAAATTTTTAATTTTAGTATTTGATTTTATAAAATATATTTCGAAAAATATTATTATTAGGATTGTTGATTTTATATTATTCAGTAACATTTTTTTTTTTTTTAATTTCTTGTATGTAATGTTTTTTATTTTTTTTTACTTTTATTTTTTTGGATACAATAATAATTTTTTATTTTTTTTCAAATTTTGCATGAATCATTGTCAATTTTAAAAGTTTATTTAAAAATATAAATTTTTGTTTTTAAAAATATAAAGAAATTTTGAAAAACATCATATGAATTAGAAAAATTATTAGGTAATTAATTAATTATATTATCTCTACATTAATTATTTTTTAAATATCTAAATAAATAATTATTAATTAACAATTTGTTTTTCAATTTTTGAATTAATGAGAAAAGAAAAATAATTTATATTAATATATTATATTTGGGCTCAAGTTTCTTTCCTCTTTAATTATACTATAATTATAATAGGATTAGAAAAATAAATGTTTAATAAAAAAATAATATTTCCTTTGACTTTTTGGCTTTTTTTGATTACTCTATAATAGATTAAATGTATATATTAATCGTAAATATTTTTAAATTAATTCATATCAAATTTTAATGAACTAATTTTTTTAATCATTAATTTGATGATTTATAACAATTATTGATAAAAGAAGAATATATAATTATTTTTTTATTCCTTAAAGAAAATAAATAAACATAATAAATATTTTTTAAATTAATCTTCATTAATCACAAATTTACCATTTATTTATTCTTATAATATAACATATATTCTATAATTTTAATACTAATCTCCATCATATTTTAAACAATATATTTTTAATATCAAACTTATGCTACAAATAAATATATAACAATAACTATTGTAGTTTTATTCAATAAATTATTTTCATTTTTTCTATTAAAAAACTTAAATTAATTAAATAATAGAACACAAATCATAAAATTTAAATTATTACTTTAAAATTTTGAATATATTCTTTACAAATTTTTTAAATAAATACAGAAAATTTATTGCAATAAAAGTAAACAAAATCTAATATAAATTCATTTATTTTATAGAAAAAATTAATTTTAAATCAAAAGGAACACAGTTTTTTTTAAAGCAATTCATATTTTTTTCAAAATCTACTTTTTTATTTATTATAATCATTGAATTATTAGTTTTAACTATTATTTTTTACTATATAAGTAAAGTTAAGAAAAAGTAGAAATTAATAATTATTTTTTTAAATAATAATAAAGTTTAAATACATTTTTAATATTTCTTTTTAAATAACAATTTGACTTTTATTGAATTTTTTGAAATTTTAACATAAAATATAATAAATAAATCATTTTTATTTCAAATGATATTTTTATAGTTTATTTTCAAATCCCATATTTCTCTTTTATTTTGATTATTTATTTAATTTTAATTAAATAAATAAAAAATTTTATCAATTTTATATATTATTTGCACCCTTTCCAAAGATACAATTTATTAATATTATACACAAAAAATATAATTTGAAAAAATTATAATTTTAAAATAAATATTACAACTAATTTTCATTTAATTAAAATCCACCTAGGAAAAAAACCAAATTCAATGGAAAATCTAATATTTTTCAATCAAGAACTATACTATAAATCTAAAATAAATAACGTTTTAATTGAAAAATATAATCAAATAGAAAAAGAATTAATTTTATTAAAATCTTTATTTACAATTAATAAAGATTTAAAAAGCCAAATAAAACATTCACCAAAAATTTTAAGAAAAAAGATAAAAAGAGGAAGATCGAAAAAAGAAAGAAAAAATAAGAAAAAAAATCAAATTCATTCAAAAATGTCTTTTGATAATATTTTAAGGAAAATTAAAGTAATGTTCCATAGATTTATAATTAAATTTGTTAATGATTATATTAAATTTCTTTATGATGGATTTCAAAGATTTCGTTTGAGAAAAATTTCTGGTGAAATTACTCAAAATGTCACAAAAAAACATAATATTATTCTTTCAGAGGAAACTTTAAAAAATTTTCTTTCAAATAAAATAAGTTCTAAATACAAACAAGAAAAAAATAAAAATCAAAAAATTGTAGATAAATTATGTTATTTAAAAACTGAAATCAAAGAATTATTTGATATGCCTTATATTATATTTTATCAAAAAATTTTTCTTTGTACAAATAGGAAGTTTTTAGAAAAAAAATATGGTTTAAGTAAAAAAACATTAACTTTTAATGATAATTTGCAAATTTTATATAAAAATGATACGATTACTTATTATAGAGAAGTTGAAAAAATAGGAAAAAAAAAGTTTTTAGAATTCTTAGGTTATAATAGTAAAACTAATATAAAAATTAATAATAATAATAATTTTAACCTTGTAGAAATTAATTATCCTTTGTTTAAAGTCAAAAAAGAAAGTGATGATTCATATTAATTTATTAATTTAATTTATTTTTAATATAGAATATTCTTTCTTCTTTATTTAGATTATATAAAGGGATTTAAATGTATATACTATATAAATTATAGAAATATTTAATCGATATAACATATAAGATTAAGTTTGATTTCTATCTAATAGATTTTATTTTGTATTTATTAATATTAATTTAGTTATGATTTTAAAACAATACTACAAAATAAAATAGTTTAAATAAAATTTAATTATTATTTTCATATATATAAAATGGCAATTTACTATTTTTTCCTTTTTAAGGATTACAACATAAATAAAATTAAAAAAATAAATACATTAAATAACTAATTAAATTAATTGAAAAATATATTTTATATTTATTCAATTGATTAAATTGTATAATTAAAATAATATATAAAAAGCAAAAAAAAATTTAATATTGTTTTCATTTTTGAAAATAATTTTTATCTAAACGAATTAATTTCTACGTCATTAATAATTTAATTTAAAAAATAACATTTTTTGATGTAAACTTATAACTCTGAACATATAGTTGAAAAGTGAAATATTAAAAAAACAAGAAAGGAAAAAGAGCAAATCTCAATAAAAATTATTTTCTAAATATTTCCTTTTTTTTAATAAATATAAAAAAATATTTTGAAAAAAAAATTTATAAAATATATTTAAACCATTTTCTTTATTTCTTTATTATAATGATATATCAAAATCAAATATTAGAATATCCTTCCGCTGATTTTTTCGAAGAAAAAATATTTTCAGAGTTAGAAAAAAGTTATGAAAACATTCAAAGATTATTAGATATATTAAAAGAAAGAATAATTACATTTGAAATTCTTAAATTAAAAAAGCCTCAAAATACAGAAATGAAAGTAAATTTATCAAATAAATTAGTAAAAAAAGCAAGAGGTCGTCCAAAGAAAAGTCAATCATTAAAACATATACATATTCATTCAAAAATGTCTTTTGATAATATGTGTCAAAGACTAAAAGTTTTATACCATTATTTCTTATTAAATTTATGTAATGATTTTATTAGAAAGTCTTATAAAGGATTTCAGAAATTCAGAGTGAGAAAAGTTTCAAGTTCAATAACTCAAAATGTTACTAAAAAATATAATCAACAAATATCAAATTGGAATTTAAAAGAATTTTTTTCTAATCAAATTTCAAGTAAATATAAGAGATTTTCAGAAAATAAAAATGAAGAAAATATAAATAAATTATGTTTTTTTAAACCCAAAATTAAAGAATTATTTATGATGAATTATTTTGATGTTTATAAAAATTATTTTATTTATGGAAAAAGAGATGAACTTAAAAGTAAATATGGTATTACTGATAAAACTTTATTATTTGAAGACTGCTTGAATAATATTAGAAAAAAAGAATCTGAAGAATATATTCAAAAAATTGATAGTATTGCAAAAGGAAAATTAATGAGATTATTAGAAAATGGAAAAGAAAATAATAATTATTCAAGTGATTATTCTACAGATAATAATAGTTTATGTAATAAAAAAAGATTAAGAGAATAATGTTTTTTTGTTTATTTTTTGAAATAAAATAAACCATTAATAATATATTCCATATTGTCATTTATTTATATTTTATTGTGTTTGTAATATGATAAAAAATAAATATTTATTTTAACTCTATTATTTGTAAAGGTATTATATTTAAATCTTATTTTCATATATATCTTCAGTCTTTATGATAAATTTCAGAAAAGTAAAAATCTCATTTTTTTAAATATGAATAATCAAATCTTATTACTATCTCTAATTTTATCTCCAATAACAAAAGAAAACATCTCAGGAATAATTTTGAAAATTTCTTCTTTTTGTTTTTCATCAATATTCAAATCTTTATTTTTCATAGATTGTAAAATTAATTGTTTAATATCTTCTTTATTATATTTCAAATTATATTTATCTGTTTTTTCCAAAACAAACTTTTTTAATTTATCAATAACATCTTTTCCATATTTTTTTTCTAAATGTTTCTTTTTTTCTTTTAAATTTTCAATATCTTTTACAGATAAAATACTAAATCTATATAATTGAGCATTTGTTCCTAAATTTGCTTCTTTTTCAGAAATATTATTGTTTTCTCTTAATTCATTTAAATTCTCTTTTTTATTTTCATTTTCTTTTTCTTTCTCTTTTTCAAAAATAATATTATCCAATTTTTCTTTTTCTTCACTATAAAAATTTGATACAATATTCATAAATCTATTTACATTATAATATTCTTCATTTTGTTTTATATCATTATTTTCTATTTTAACTTCTTTTTTCGCAAAATTCATATAATTTTTTAAATTATCAAAATTAATTCTAACTTTATCTTTTTTATTATTATTTTCTTCTCCTTTATTTATAGGTTTTGAGCATTTATTTTTAAAGAAATTTTGAATATCTTCATTACTAATTTTCTTCTTTGTAACTATTTCTTTATCATTTTTATCTCCATTAACAACATTACTTCTTGCTTTTTTTATATTTACATCATTTTCAATGATATTATTATTATTATTATTATTTTGATTCTTATTATCATTATTATTAAAAGTATGATTATGATTAATTTTTATTTTATAATTATTATTATTATTATCATTATTATTATCATTATTATTATGATTAGTATTATCATCATTTCCAGGAGTCTCTTTTGAATTAGCATAAATACTTTTTTTTAAATTTATAATAAGTTTCAAAGATAGATCTTTATCATAATTAACCTCTTTTAACAAAATAAAAGTTCTTTGTTTAATAATAGGACAATTTAATAAATCAATAACAGAAGGTCTCAATTCAGGATTAACATTTAATAAACTATAACATAAATTTTTTAAATCTTTACTATAATTATTTTTAATTTTTTTATATTCTCCATTAATAATTTTTAACATTAAATTAGGAATAGCATTCCCTTCAAAAGGATATTTTATTTCCATTAATTGATATAATATAATTCCTAAACTCCATAAATCACTTTTAAAAGAATAACTTTTATCTTCAATCATTTCTGGAGAAATATAATAAGGAGTTCCAATAACAGTTAAAGTTTTATTCCAAGTTGTATTTATATTTTTAGAAATACCAAAATCACCTAATTTAATCATTGAACTTTTTGTTAAAAATATATTTTGGGGTTTTAAATCTCTATGAATTATTTTTTTTTTTTGAATATGATAAATTGCAAATAATATTTGAGTAAACCAATCAATTATTTGATTTTCTGGAAAATTAGATTTATTTTTTTCCATTTCTTTTATTTTATCATTTAAATCTCCATCATCTGCATATCCTGTGACTATATTTAAAGTATATATTGGTTTTTTTGCTAAGAAAACTTCTTTGAATTTTATTATATTTGGATGATCTAACGTTTGTAATATTCTATATTCAAAATAACATTCTTTTCTTTGTTTTTCAGTTAAACTATTTATATCTATTGTTTTCATTGCAAATAATTTTTTTGTTTTTACTCCTCTTACTAAATATACTTTACCAAACATTCCTTCTCCTATGAAATTTACATATTTATAATTTTCTGATTCTGTCATTTTTTTATTTTATTTTTTGTTTTTTTATTTGAAATTTTAGATATATTTTTTAAAAATATTTAAAAGATATAAAAAATATTTCTATTTTCTATATTTAATATGTTAAATAATTTATATTATTTGTTTTTATATCATTTTATTTATAATTTGATACAATTCATCCCCAGAAAATGCATTTAATTCTTTTTCAGGGATAAATTCATGTAAACCGTTTCTTAATTGTATAATTTTATCTTTATATTTTTGGATTTCATAATTTACTCTTTTTTCAATATAATCTTCAACATTATTAAATGTTACTTGAACTTTTCCTCCTTCAACAATTAATTCATTTCCATCAATTTCATAAAATAAATTTAAATCTTCTACATTTTCATTGTGATTTATTTTAATTAATTCTTCATATAATTCATTATTAGTATATTGTAAATCAAATAAATTTATTCTTTCTCCAATTGTTATTTTACATATTAATTGAGAAAATTTATATTTTATATTTATTGTTGGATTAATTAAAATATATGCAAAAACAATTCCTAAAATTTTAAAATTAATATCATTTTCAAAAGAAAAAAAAATAGATTTTCCATTAATAATAGTAAATAAATTATTATTAATCATATATTCAAAATAATAAGGAATATACTCAAAAAGAGAAATTTTTTTATTTTCTTCTTCACTTAATTCAAAAACAACTTCATTATAAATATTAATATCATCTAAAAAATTAATTATATCATCTTTATTTTTAGCAATTAAATTAGCATTTTGTGACATTTGATTTTTTTTATAATCAATATATCTTCTAAAATCATTATATTTTTGTTCTAAATCTAAAGGTGAATTTTCAGTTCTATTTATTTCTTTTTTATTTAAAATTGGATTATAATCAATAACTAATTGAAAATCATTATTTCCTGTTGTTCTTATTTTTAATTTATTTCTATTTGTTACATTTCCACATCTAAATAAATGTTGATTTAATTCTTTATATGTTATATTTGAATTAAATTCTTGAAGACATATTGGACATACTACATTTTCATCTATTTTTGTTGCTAATGATAGTTTTCTTAAACGTGATTGATTTTTTCCCATATAAATTATTTAATTTATTTTTTTTTCTTCAGTTTATTTAATTAATAATTAATGATAAATGAATTTTTGCTTATTTTTTTTCTTATATTTTTTTTATAAGGAAAAATATAAATTTCGGATAAATGTATATTAAGTTTTTATTATATTTACTTTATCAATTTAGATTATTTAAAAAAGAAAAATTTAAAAATTCTTTGATTAAAATTAATAAAAACCTCAAATTGAAAACAAACAAAATATATTAAAATTATTACAATTAAATAAACTTATAATTCAAAATTCGTTTTTTTCAATCAAAGAAAGAAAAAAATAAGAAAAAAAAATCTTGATAAAAAAATTAAAAAATGAATTTAATAAAATAACATTATTAATAATAGAAATATTTAAAAATTACTTTTTGCCAGTAACAGGTCTTTTTGCTCCTGTTTTTGGAGCAGGTCCAATTAATTTATTTTTTTCAAGTTGAGCTTTTAATTTTTCTATTTCTGCTTTCATGTGTTCAATTGCGGCTTTTAATAATGAAATTTCTACATCTTTTTTTTTATCAAGCTCTTCCAATTTCTTTAATCTTTCTTCATATGGTTTAATTTGTTCTTTAAAAAATTCTTCAAGATCAGCCATTTTAAATTTATAACAAATATTTTTTAAATATTTGTTTTGTATCAAAATATTAATTATATTAAAATATAATGAATTATATTATTTTTTTTTTTTAAATAAACTATTGTTTTTTGAAAAAGATTTTTTTTTAGATGGAATGAATAATGAAAAAAAAAACTTATAAAAATGCTTAAATTCATTGAAAAAATTATTTTATCTTTTATTTTTATATAAATTTACTATATTCAAAATTATTCATTAGAATTATAGAAAGTAATTATAAATAATTACAATATTTAAAAATCCATTTATTAGTAATAATCTATATTAAAATAATTAATTTTAAAAAATAAAGATATTTTAGTTGTAATTTATATTCATATTATTATTATTTCATCATTTGGGTTAAAATATTAACAAAGATATATTTCTTCTTTTGGATTTTTGTCTTTAATTTTAAAAATTCATAGGTTTCTTTTCTTTTTTATAGTATTTCTTCAATTTTTCTTTTTTATTCTAAGAAATGAATTATTAATTTAATAAAATATTTAATATTTTATAATTAAAAATTTTTTAATAAAGATAAATGGAAAAATAAAAAGGTTTTGTTAATTTTTTAAATACTTTATTTTATATATCCTTAATATCAAAGATATTTTATAATAATTAGTAGATTAAATTTGAATAATTTATAATTAAAGAATTAGTGTTAATCTACAATTGAAAATTATTCTCTAATTTGATAAATCAGGAAAATAATCTATTATTTGATATTCACAATAAATTATCACAATTCATTTTATTTGAAGTTGTTATATTCTATTTGAAGTTTCATTTTTTATCTTTAACATATTTTTAATATTAGGAATATCATTAGTAATTTAAAATCTAATATTTTTCATAAATTTTTCATTTTTTTATTGAGTCATAATTTAAAAATAAATTTTAATGAATTAATTTAATAATCTTTTAAAATATATCTCAAATATTATTTTTTTTATTGAATTTGGATATAATTAATATTTTTAGAACTTTAAATTCATTAAATAATTCAGTTAAAATTATTAATAAATATTAAAGATATGGATGATAATAAAATAAATAAAATATCTGATTCCGATATAATTAATTTATTAGAAGTAATAATAGATTATCAAAAAAAAGGAATAAAATTACCAAATAATTTAAAAAAGCAATTTTTAGAAATGATTAAAAAAATTGATTTTTTTAATCATATATTATCAACCAATAACATAAAAAAAATAAATCAATTTTTAGAGAATTTATACATAAGAAAATATAATGAAACAGATTATGTGTATCATGAAGATTCAAAATTGAATTATATTTATATTTTAATTAATGGAGTTTTAGAAGTAAGAAAACATGAAAAAGAAAATAAAAAAGTAAAAGAATTTGGATATATATTTAATTATAATTCATTACAAAATTTAAAAAAGTGTGAAGAAACAATTTTTGTTTATAAAGATTCTTATTTAATTGAAATAGAATACTTAACTTTTATACAATATGAAAATGGATTAAACAATAAAGATCTTTCTAAATTTCTAATTGCTTTATCAAAATTTGAATTTTTTAAACAAATTGATTTAAGCTTAAAAGATTTTAAAAAAATTGTTCATTTTTTTAATTTAATATCTTTTAAAAAAGGAGATATTATATTTAGAGAAAATGAAATTATTGATGAACATAAAGATGGAATTTATTTTATTTTAAATGGGGAATTTTTAATATCAAAAAAGAAAAAAGAAGAACAAACTATAATAGCAAAATTAAATAAACTAGATTCAGAATTAAATAAATTAAAAAAAGAAGGTGAATTTTTATTAGAACATACAAAAACAAAACAATTATTGAAATTTCAAAATATTCAAGAAAATTATTTTTTAACAAAAGATAATAAAAAGACAACTAATTTAATTTATTTAAGTAAAAATAATATTTTTGGAGAAATAGAATATGCAATTAAAGCAAAAATTCATCCTTATAATATTGTATGTCAATTAGATAATTCTACTGCTTTATTTATTTCTTATCATGATTTTAGTATAATTGAAAATAAAATTATTCATGAAGTTTTATTAAAGTTTAGTAATGAAAAAAGAAAAATGTTAAGTGAAAAATTTCATAAAAATAATTTTGTAAATAAGAAAAAAACTTTTGTTAAAGATTATACTCCTTTAGATGAACAAAAATCACAATCTTTAAGTAAAAATAATAATAGTTATAATAATAATAATAATGGATTTACTTATATTTATAGAAATTCTTTTTATGTTGAAGAAGAAAATAAAATTAATAATGAGGTTAAATTATCTCAGAAATATCTTTTTCCTCAAAATAAAAATTCTAAATTACTTCGAGTATTTCATTTATCACAAAGTCCATTGAATAATTATTTTAATCATAATTCTTTAAGCAATAGAATGATTAGTAAAGGAAATTCTAATAATAGTAATCATATTATTAATAATGATAATAAAGAATCAAATTCATTTTTTAAAACTCAAGAAAGTTTAAGAAATAAAATATTAAAAGTTGATTCGAAAAATTTTTTTAAAAGAAAGCTTGATAAAAATCTTTTATTAAGTAATATAAATATAAACAATTTTAATAATTATAGAATAAATAGTTTTAGTTTTAGAAATAAAATAAATAAAAGTTTAAAAACAGATGTTTCATCATTGTCAAATCATTATTATTATGTTAAAGAAGGAATGAAAATACCAAAATATTTAAAATCAAAATATCCTAATATTACTTTTAGTTTAAGTAAAGATAAAGAAAATATAAAACCCTTAATTTTAAAAAATAGTCCAAGACATATTAATTTATATATACAAAATTAATAATATATTAATTAAAAAAATATTATTTTAACACCCCCTATGAAAAAAAATAAGAAAAATATTTTTTTAATAATAATCTTTTGAACCAGGTCTTTTATTTAAAGTAGATCTATTAATACTTTTATTTAATTTTTTATCTTTATTATATATTTTTGAAACAAAAGAAATTTGATTAATTTTTCTATTAGTAATAGGTTTATTATAACTTCCTCCAGATATTTTAGCATAATTTTTATATTGTTTAATATTACTATCACAAATTTTTTGATTTGTAAAATATTTAGAAATAATATCATTTTTTTTATTATCATCAATATTCATATTCATTGAATTTGTTTTACGATGATGTCCTTTAGGAATTTTTTTTGGAGTTTTATTAGATATACTATTTAATATTTTATTATATGTTGACGTAAATGCATAATTATCAATTATATTTGTTTTATGAGTTTTACTATTATAAATTTGTTTTTTTGAATTTGAAGAATTTGAATTATTTGTTTCTATATTTTTATTTATTATAAAATTTGAAGCCTGGTTATTATTATTATTTATATTTATGTTTATACTTGAATTTGTTGAAATATCTTTTTGATTTTGTTCAAATTTTTTTAATAATTTTTTATATTTTTCATTTTGTTCTTTTAAATCTTCAATTAATTTTTTTTCTTCTTTTCTTTTTGATTCAATTAATAAATTTTCTTTTTCTATTTTTAAAATTGCTTTTTTTAAATTTGAATTTTCTCTTCTTAATATTTCTATTTCATTTTCTTTTCTATCATTATTCATAAATTTACCATCTTCATATTTTAATTTTTGTTTCATTTCTTCATATTCTGCTTCAATATTCATATAATTTTTTATTTTATTTTCAAAAGATTCTTTTTGAATTTTATATTGAAGTTGTCTTTTTATATAAAATCTAATTTGACTCTCTAAATATCTCAATCTATTTTCATATTTTATATTCTCAGATAAATTTATATCTTTTGAATTTTCTTTTATCTTATTTTTAATTTCTTCTATTTTTTTATTTAATAAAATAGAATAAGCTTCTTTTATAAAATTTATTATTGTTGGAATTTCTGTGTTTAAGATATTTTGATTATATTCATCTTTATTAATTTTTATTTTTTCTCCTTTTATTTCATTCATTATATCATAATATAAACAATATAATAATTCTCTATTTTCTAATTCTTTAGTAGAAATTTCAGTATTTGCTTTACTCATTATAATTAAAAAAAATAATATTTATTCAATAAAAAATATAAATTAAAAAATTTTATAAAAATAAAAAACAGCTTTAATAAACAAAATAAAATTTTCTATAACTTAAAATAAATGTCAAACAAAGAAATAATTCAGACAAATAAAAAATTAAAAGTCCAATTACAAGAAATATCAAAACAAATAGAAGAAGCAATTGAAAGACATAAAAAGAATAAAGAAGAGCCAAAAATATATGATAATAATGTAGATCAAGAAGATATAAAAAAATCAAATGATTTTCAAAATCAAATAGGTAAATATAAGAATAAAATTGATGATATGAATAATCAACTTCAAAATAATAATTTATATGTTAAAGCTGTTAAAGATGAAGATGAAATAAAAGATTTAAAAAGACATTTAGCAGAAGTTAAAAAAGAATATGATACTTTAATTAAAATAAAAAAAAATCAAGAACTTGGATTAAAAGAATTAGATAAAAAATATAATTCAAAAACTGAATTAGTTGGTGTTAGTCAAAAATTAAAAAATTTAAAAGATGAATATAAAATTATGAGAGATTATAATAAAACTTTAACTGATAAATTAAATAAACAAAATAAAGAAATTATTAGATTACAAGATCAATGTAAATTAATTAAAGAAAATATTGATGCGAAAAAAAATGCTCCTGAAACAAATGAAAATATTGAGGATGAAATTAATCAATTAAATATTCAAATTGAACAAAATCAGAAATTATTAAAAAATCAAGAAAAAAATTATCTTTCTAATATAAATAAACAAAATGATAAAATAAATAAATTAGATGAAGAATTAAATATAATTAAAATTCAAATTTATCATAAAAAACAAGAACAAAAAATTAATTTATTAAAATATAGAGAATTAGAAAAATTAACTAATGAAATTCAACAAAAAAAAATAGAAAGAGAAGAAAAATTAAGAAGAGAACAATCAAGAAAATTATATCAATCATATAATCCAACATATGGTCAAAGTAAAGTTCAAACTTTTAATGATTATATTAATAAAAGACAACCTCCTTTTAAAATTCCTAAATTTAATAATACAAGTCCTTCTGAAAAAAGATATAATATAAATAGTAATTATAATAGTTATACTTCTGGAAATAATATTATAAATAATTATAATAGTTATGATTTAAGTAATAAAAATGTTGAAGTTATGAAAGATATTGAAAGTTTAAGAAATGATATTCAATATGCTTTAAAAAATGATAATAATTTTGAAGAAATTGAATTAAATCAAAAAAAAGAATTTAATGATGATAATGAGAAAAATAATATTGTTGATAAAAAAATAAGCCCTTATAATGAAAATAATGAAAATATTGAAGAAGATATTAATAATAATATTAATAATAATAATAATAATATTGTTATTAATAATAATGAAGAAGAAAATAATGAAAATAATGTTAATGAAGATTATCAAGGAGAAGAAGGTGATAATAATAATTCTAATATTAATAATAATCAAATTAATAATGAAGAATTTTTAGATAATAATCAAGGAGAAAATGTAGATAATGAGTTAAAGAAAACAAGACCTTTTGATCCTTTTAGTTTTAATCATGAAAAAAATAATGAAGAAGAAGAAGAAATTTAAATAAAAAATATAATAAATAAAATTAATAAATTATAATAAATAATGAATGTTAAATTTTAGATAATATTTTATATTTTAAAATAATATAAATTAATATCATTAATAGGTAAAAAAAATATAGAAAAAATGAAGAAGAGACGAAATTCTTTTGAAAAATATTTTGAATTGAATTTTGATAAAATTGACCCAAATAAAGATAAAATTAATGTATTAGCTCAATCAATGGCAATTAATAGTAAAATGTTAAATCAATTTCATGAAAAAGAACCTAATCAAACTATAGTAGAAAATAAATTAAAAAAGAAAATAAAAAATTTAGATTCAAGTGTTTTTATAGATTCAAATTATTATCAAAATTATCAAAATGAAATTCAAAATTCAGTATTAACCATAAAAGATGTAAAACCAGAATATATACAAATAAGACATATTATTATTATTAATCAGGAATTTTTTGAGGAAAATATTTTAAATTTATATACTCAGAAAGCATATCAAGATTTAAGAAATCATATTATAAATTTAAAATTAGATTGTAATCATGATTCACTTTCTCATTCAGTTGGTCCTTTCTCTGATTTTAATTATTTTATTGAAAGTTCTTATTCTTTTGATAAATCTTATCAAGTAGAAATGACCAAAAAAAAAGATGTGTTAAATAATATATTATATTATAGAAAAATTAGAGGTGAGGGAAATTGCTTTTATAGATGTATTATATTTCAATTTTTTGAATATATTATATTAAATAACAAAATGGATTTATTAAGAGGAATTATTTATGAAATTTATCAATGTTTTGAAAATAAAGTTTTTTATGAGATTATTTCTAATCAAAAAGATTTGATTAAACCTTCTTTAATTATGAAAATTTTAAATATTATTTATTTATGTTTATTACAAAATAATATCGAAGAAGCTTATAAAATTTTTAGTAATAGTATTAATTCATGTAAAATTTTTGATTTAGGAATTATTTGGTATTTTAGATTCACTTTATATAATTATATATTAAGAAACAAAAATAAAAGCTTTTCTCCAAATTTTGATATTCTTATTGGTAATTTATTGCCAGAACAATATGAAAAAAATGATAAATTTTTATATGATAATTTTTTTAATGATTATTTATTAAAATTATATACTGATGCTGAAAAAATTGTTATTTATTTGACTCCTTATATTTTTGGAATTAAATTAAAGATTTTTATGTTTGATGAAAATCTTTCTCAAATTTTTAATTATGAAGGACAATCAAATATTGATATTAATTTAGAAGTTAATATTTTAAATAAAAAGGCCCATTATGAATTATTATATACTCAACAATATTATCAACAATATTCTAATTATTTTGATAATTATAAAAATTTTTCTCATTTTAATGAAAAAAAAGAAGAAATAAAAGAAAATATTGAAGAAGAAATAAAAGAAAATATTGAAAAAGAAATAAAAGAAAATATTGAAGAAGATAATAGTTTTAGAATTCTTGATACTCAAATTTCCCATAAAAATGAGATTGAAATTGAAGATGAAAATAATAATAATTATAAAAATAATAACTTTGAAGATATAAACAAAAAAGAAAATTCAAAACAATTAAAAAATTTTCAAATTGAGAACATTCAAGAAAATGAAAAAAAAAGACTTAATTTTTCAACAATGCCAGGAGTGAATTATAATAAAAATATACATTTAAAGAATTTTGAAAATCCAAATTTAAAAAATATAGATAATAATATACCCAATAAAAATAGTGAAAATGATGTAAAATTATGTGATAATTGTCACAATCATTCAGATTTTTTAAATTTTGAAAAAAATAAAACTAAATTATGTGAAAAATGTCTTTATCAAAAAATGAAAGATGAATGTCTTTCACAATATTATATTTCTCTAGAAGTCGCAAACAAACCATTTAATTTATCAAATATAACAATAAATATAAAGGGAAATAATTATAATTGTTCTTTATTGATTGAATTGTTGAAAAAAAAATTTTGGAAACTTACAAAAGAAGATTTTCAAAATTCCATTAAATCACTAAAATGTTTTCGATGTAAAAAAGATTTATTAGAAAATGACAAAAGAATTTGTTTATCTTGTGGATGTTGTCTTTGTGCAAAATGTGCATTTGATATTATCATTACAAATTCAACAAACCATTGGTCATATAATTGTGTTTGTGCTTGTGGCTTAAAAATAGATAATATAGAGTTGAATTGTTTATATCGAACTCTAAACTCTAATTAAAAAATTATAAAATCCGATAATTTTATCAAAATTTATTCAATTAATTTTTAGAATTAAATATTTTTTTATTTATTTATATATTTTTTAATCTTGTTTATTTATAACAATTTAATATTTAAATCCCCAACTAATAATAAAGCTATGAATAATAAATATTACTTAATTTCATAATTATGTAATATATAATTTTTATCAATTTTAATATTCTCTTTTTTTACAAAAAATAATTTCGGATTTTCTTTAATTTTCTGTTTTCGCAAAATATTTTGAAATTTAATAGGAAATAAATTAATATTTTTTTTAAAATTTCCAATAATTTTACAAATATTGAAAGAACTTTCTTTTTCTTTTTTTTCAGTGTCAAATAATTTAACAGGATTATTAATTAATAATATATTTTCCATACTAGAACTTCCCTTTTTTTTATAAGAAGTAAATTTTTTATAAGATTTTTTTCTAATAATTTCTTTATAAGGAGAAATTGAATAAGAATTTTTTTCTTTATTTGTACAAATTGAATTATTATTTGTTAAAGATTCCGAGTTATTTAAATTATAATTTTTTGGAACAATTAAGGGAAGAGAAGGAGCTTCTTTAAATAAATTTTTTTTAGGTAAAAGTTTTAATTTTTTAATAAAAATATTTTGTTTTTTATTAATACTATTATTATCTAAATCATTCATATCTTTTGATAAATCTTTTTTTCTTAATGAATCTTCTTTAGAAATATCTGTTTTTATTGAAGAAAGACTTTTAAGATCATTTAATTTATTATTTAATTTAACTTTCTGATAAAATGTTTTTTTCATTAATGAAGGTAAAATTTGTTCTCTATTTGAACTAACATTGTCTATTGTACTTTTACTACTATATCTATAAATTGTTTTAAATTTTTTTTTTTTAATATAAGAAGGAAAATTATGATTTTTAAAATTTCTAGTAGTTTCCATTTTTAAATTATCATTTTCATCATTAAAAGATTTTAATCTTTCAATTTTAAAATTTTCTTTTTTAATAGAATTCATTTTATGAACTTTCTGAATATAAAGATCATTTAAATAAAAAGCATAATTACCATTATTAAATAATTTTGAATAATAATTGAAAAAAATCATAATTATCATTAAATTATTAAATTTTTGAGAAATATTACTAAAAATCATTTTTTGATACATATTCATTGGAATAGGATCATAAATTTTTCTAGTAATCCAAGGATGAGATAAAGCAACTTTAGCACTTATTCTAATTAAAGGATCAGGTTCTAACATTTTTTTAATTAAATTATCTGCCATTTTAGATATTTTATTATGATATTTTAATTCACATTTTTTTATTTTTTTCAAATATTTTATTTTATCTTCTCTATTAATATAAAATGGATGATTTCCTTTATTTAATAATTCAAATAATATTATTCCTATACTCCATTCATCTATTAATTTACTATATATTTTATTTTCTAATTGCTCAGGTGCCATATAAATATATGTTCCACAATAACCTTTTTCACCAAAATTATCAAAATTTTTTACACTTAATCCAAAATCAATTAATTTAATTGAATTTAAATCTGAGATATCTTTAAACATAATATTTTCTAATTTTAAATCTCTATGACATATATTTTTAGAATGTAAATATGATACTGCTGATAAAATATTTTTTATAATAATACTTATTTTTTCTTCCTTTATATTATATTTTAAATTTTCTTTTATCCATTTTCTTAATGTTCCTCCTTTTAAATCTTCCATTATAATATATAATTTTGTATTTGTTTCTATATAATCATAATATTTTAATATATTTGGATGATTTAATTCTTTTAAAATATTTACTTCTTCTTTTATTTTTGAAGAATCTATTGTCTTTAATGATTTATTTATTATTTTCATTGCTATTTCTTTTCCTGTTTTTAATTGAATTGCTCTTACAACAGTTCCAAAACTTCCAGAAGAAATATTTTCTTTAAATTTAAATAATGTATTAACTTCATCAAATGGTTTTCTTTTTATTTCATCAAAATATATTTCCATTTTTTTTTTTAATATGTTTTTATTCTTTTAAATGGAATTTTTTTTATAATTTTTAGTTTGAAAGGATTTTTTATTTTTTTATTTTATTTTTTAACTTTAATTTTATTATTTATATATATATTAAAAAATATATATAAGATATTTAGATTTTTTTATTTTTGTTTAATTTCTTCTTTTTCATCAATTATTTGTTTTATTTTTATTATTTGTTTATCAGTAATTTCATTTCCTTCATTTAGTTTTAATCTTATTTGATCTAAAAAATATTTTTTCTTATCATCAATTCCATTTTTTTTGAATTCATTTATATTATTTGAATAATTATTTAATATATTTTCTTTTATATCAATTCCTTTATAAGATTTAAATATTATAATATTTCCAAAATCTTGAAAAGAATTATTGTCTTCCCTATTTAATTTACTTTTATTATTATATTTATTTATATTATTATTAAATTTATTCATATTATTAATATTATTATTTTTATCATTATTATTTTCTTTATTTTTCTTATAAATATAATTATTGGAATTATTAAAGTTATTACAATTATAGGCACTAAATAAAGTATTTACATCTATTTTTTTTCTTTCTATTATTCTTCTTTTTCTCAAATTATAATTATTTTGATTATTTTTTTTTTCATTTTGAATATTTCCAGTATTACCTTTATTTTTATTATTGATAGTATTTTCATTGTTTAAATTGTCATCAAGTGATATTCCATTATTAGAATTATCATCATTTAATTGTTTATTATTTTCACTATTAATATCATTTTTATTTTTATTTAATTTAAAATTTATTTCATCATCTTCTTTAATAAGTTCTTTTCCTAGTTTTTTTTTTACTTTATTTATTTCTTTTTTTGAAAGAAAATCTGGAACTTCTTTTCTTTCTAATGTTTTATGATAATATTCTTGATATTTTAATAATAAGATTTTTCTTTCTTTATCAATATATGCTTTTTCTAATTTTAAATTTAACATTTGTGCTTCAAGTTTTTCTCTTTCAGAAGAACATCCCATAATAATATTAAATGAATTTTTATAATTAAAAAACATTAATAATTAAAAAAAAATTAGATAATAAAAAATATAAAAAAATATTTTCCCAAAATTTATAAATTGAAAAAATATATAATTAAATTTGTAAATAAATATTTTTAAAAAAAAATGAATAAAAAATTATTTAACAAAAAATAAACAATTATAAATTAAGATAAATTAATTCTTAAAAATTATAGTTTTTTAATTAATTTTTTGGCTTTTAAAACGATTTTTTTAATCACTTTGATAAAAAATGAAATAAAAGATTAAATATAACATTATTTAATTATCTTCTTTTTAATTTCTAAATATAAGTTTAGGAATAATTTTTATAAGTTAAAATTATATAATGATAAAAAAGATAAAAAAGAATAGTAACAATTATCCTTTAATACAGAATTAATTATTTATTCTAAGATATTATAATTTTTTTGTTATCTTTTTTACTTTGATATATCCTTCATTAAATTGATATTTATTTCTATAAAAAATGATTTATTATTATAACCAAATCTAAAATATTTTTATCTCTGTTTTATTTTTTGATTAATTAAAAAATTGAAAGAAATCAATATTAAATATTTAGATATAAACTATTTTATTTAATAATAAAATGACAGAAAAAAATGAAAATACAATCTATATAGAATCATCAATAAATGAATTTTATGGAATAACAAATGTATATCAAACATATACAAATAAAACAGAAAAACCAATTGAATTACAAATAATATTACCAATGAAAAAAGAAATACAATTTAACAAATTTACAGTTTTAATGGATAATGAAAAAATAATATCAAAAGTTTTAAACAAAGAAAAAGCAGAAGAAAAATATACAGATGCATTAGCAAAAGGAAATACAGGAGTAATTTCTTCATATAATAAAGAAATTTCATCTTTAACAATATATATTGGAAATTTAAATGTTAATTCAAAAGTTGAATTAATTTGTGAATTTATTCAATTTTTAACTTCTGATGATATGTCATATTGTTTTTCTTTAATCAGAAATTATCCTTCTTTTCCTATTTTAAAAGTGAAAAATTTAAATTATAAAATTAATATAGAAACTCAATCAAAAATTACTCGTTTAATTTCAAAAAAATTAAATGAGAAAATAATTAAAAATTCATTAAAACAAAATTTCAATGAAAATTATACAAAATGTTCTTTAGAATTTACAATATCAAATTCAGATAATAATTATAAAGAACCAATAAATATATTATTTAGAACAGAAAAAATGACAGAAAATAAATTAATTAAACAATATGATCCAGAAAAAGATGAATCAAGTTATATAATGTCATTAATGTATAATCCAACAAATATTCCAATTCCAGAAAAACCAGATTTAAATGAACTTGAAGATTATTATTCAAAATATTCAAATAATAAAATAAATGATACTCCTTCTTTATTTATATTTTTAATAGATCAAAGTGGTTCAATGGCAGGAGAACCAATAAAAATAGTTTCTGAATCTTTATTATTTTTTTTACAATCTTTACCAAAAAATTCATATTTTCAATTAATTGGTTTTGGATCAAATTATCAATTAATAAATAAAGAACCTTTAGAATATAATAAAGAAAATGTTCAAAAAACAATGGAAATAATAAAAAATTTAAAAGCTGATTTAGGAGGAACAAATATTTCTAATCCTTTAAATTTGATATTTAATTCTAAACAATATGATAATATAAAATTAGGAAGAAATTTATTTATTTTAACTGATGGTGAAGTTGATAATAGTGAAGAATGTTTGGAATTAATTTCTAATAATTGTGAAAGATTTAAAATTCATTCTATTGGAATAGGAAAATATTTTGATAAATATTTAATAGAAAATTCTGGTTTACAAGGAAAAGGTTCTTTTAATTTTGTTTATAATAATGAACAAATTAATTCTGTTATTATTAATGTTTTAAATAAATGTTTAAGACCTTATTTATTTGATTCACAATTTAAAATCATTAATGATAAAAATGAACATGAATTTATTCCAAAAGATTTTTATTATCAAGACGAAATTTTAAATTATTATTTTATTAAAAAAGGAAAAAAAGATAATGAAAATATTGAAATTGACTTCATTTCAAATCAAAATTCAAAAAAAATAGAAAATCATTTATCTTTTGAAAAAGATAAAATAATAAATCTTAAAGATGGAAATATTTTAAGTAAAATAATAATAGGAAATATATTAAAAAATAATTTAAAGAATAAAGAAGAAGAAATAAATTTATCTAAAGAATATCAAATTTTATCTAAAAATACATCATTATTTGCAGAAATAGAAGGAAAAGAAAAAATAATAGGTGAATTAAAAGAATATAAAAATGAAGAAGAAATGTATGAAGAAGAAGCATATTATGATATACCAATGGATTATGATATACCAATTAATTGTTTTAATAATAAATTAGAAAGAATGGAAGAATCAATGCCAATGATGATGTGTGAAAAATGTGATTGTGATGATGATATTATGGGTGATATGTTTGATGATTTGGAATTAAGAAAACATGAAGAAAAAAGAAGAAAATTAGAAAAAGAAGAAAAATTAGGAAGGAAATGTGAAGAAGAAAAAAGAAGAAAATTAGAAGAAGAAGAAAAATTAGGAAGGAAATGTGAAGAAGAAAAAAGAAGAAAATTAGAAGAAGAAGAAGATGAATTTTTAAATATTATGGAAATAAACAAAAGTCCTTTTACTAATAATCTTGATAATGATGATTCAGATTTTGAGAAGAAAAAAAAAAAAACTGAAAAAAAAGATAATTTTAATATAAGAGAAATGACTTTAACTCAAGATATTTTTGAAGGTTCTTGGAATTTAAATCCTCAAACTAAATTTATTATTGAAGAAAAAAAAGATATTTATGAAAAATTTAAAAATTATTTTAAATCTATTAATGTTGATAATGAAAATGTTATTATTACTTGTTTTATTCTTTATTATTTAAAAAATGAACAATCCATTAATCAGAATGAATATATTTTAATTCTAAATAAGGCAATTAAATTTTTAAAAGAGAATAATATTGAATATAATGATATTATTAATAATGTATTCCAAAAATAATAAAAATAAGTATAATAACTTTTAAAAAATATATTTAAGATAAATAATTAGTTTAAATATTATTTTAAAAAAATAAAAATTAAACTTTACAATAAAAGTATACTTAATTAACAAAATATAATAAAATTAAATTTTAAATTATCAATTATATGAAAGATTAAAATCAAAACTAAATATATACATAAATAAAATTTATTTTTTTAACTAGTAGCATAACAACATCCACTTGCTTTTTGAATTTCTTTTTTTCCATTTTTATTAGAATAAGTAATAATTTTTTTATTTAAATCTTTTTTATATAAAATATCAATAATTTTCATAAAAGCTTCATTAACATTAATATTATCTTTAGCAGAAGTTTCAATAAAAGGAATATTTAAATTATGAGATAAATTTTCTCCTTCATTTAAAGTAACAACTCTTAAATTATTTAAATCATTTTTATTTCCAATTAATAAACATTCAGTTCCATGATTTAAATCTTCTTTAATAGAATTAATCCAAAAATTTACTGATTCAAAAGATTTTTTATCAGTAATATCATATATTAAAATTATTCCATCTGCTTTTTTAAATTGATTTTTTGCTAAAGATCTAAATCTTTCTTGACCAGCAGAATCATATATAAAAATATTTATTTGTTCTCCATTTATTTCTATTTTTTTTTTTTTTAAATCTAATCCTGCTGTTCCCATTATATTTATATTAAATGTATTATCTACATATCTATACATTAAACTACTTTTTCCTACTGCTTGTTCTCCTATTAATAATAAACGGTATTCACGCTCTTTTTCTTTTATTTGAGACATTATTTTTTTTTTATGAATTATTTTATTTTTTATTTTTTTTTTTTTTAACATTTTTTTTTTTGTCTTTTATATACTTTTTTTAGTTCTTTTTTTTATATTTGCTTACGTCATTTATTAGTTTTTATTTCATTAATTTTTTTAATAATAATATAAATTGTATTTTTAGTTTTTTGATATTTTATTTATTTACATTTTAAGTTTTGAAAAAATTTATTTTAAAATATTAACTAGAACTTTTATTTTTTTTGCGTATAATATTTTTTATTTGAAAATCTCTAAAATTAACATTTCTTTGATTTGGACTTTTATATTTTAATTGTTTACAATTTATAATATTATAATTATCTTTTTTTACAAATCTTTGATAACTTGGAGATTTTTTCAATACTTTTGATATTAATTTATTTTCTTTATTTTGGAATTTATTAAAGAATGTTTTATTTTTGAGACTTATCAAACTTTTTTCATAAATATTTTTATTTAAATTCTCTCTTTCACTTAAAGGTAATTTCGTTTCATTATTTTTTTTTTTAAAAATATTTTTAAAATCTGAAGTTTGTTTAAAAGTATTATTTAAATTATTATTATTTTGATTGTATTTTTTTAAATTTCTCAAAGGAGAATTTTTAGTTGTTTTTGAATTACAATTATTAATTTTGAAAATAAAAATTGAATTTTGTAAATTAGGTTGTTTGAAATTTTTATCTAAAAAATTTAGTTGACTTTGACTATTTTGAAAATTATTATTTACTGAAGAACTATCTTTTGTTTTTGAAGAAGATTTATTTTTTTTTTCATTTTCTTTAAAAGTTATTTTTTTTCCTGAAATATGTTTTAAATTTTCTAATCTATTTAAAAATATTTTATTTCTTAAAAGATCATTATTTATTTTTATTCCTATTTTTTCTTTAATATTATGTGTTGAATTATTATTTGAATTATTTTTATTTAAATTAAAAGAATTTCTTTTTTTTAAAAATAATTTTTCTTCTGAAGAATTAAAAATTAAATTATTGAATAATTGTGGTGAATTATTATTTAAATTAATTTTAAATGAATTACTATTATTCAAAATTATTTTTTCATTCATTTGTTTTTCATTATCATAAATACCTAAATTATGTTTTAATATTTTTTGTAAATTTTTTTTTTTTTCAAATAACTTAGATTGTGCAGTGGGAGATAATAAAGCAGAATTAATATATTTTTGTCTTGAATTATCTTTTAAATTTTCATTAATAGTTAATTTTAAATTTTTTTCAATTTTTTTATTATTGTCTATTAATTCTTCATAAAAATTAATATCATTTATAATTTTATTAATTCCTTCTTCTTCTTTTGAAGTTGTTAATTTATTTGAAATTGTATTTTCATTTATTGAATTTAAAGCATGTGATGTTATTACTGTAGAATAAGTTCTTAATTTGATTTCATTCTTTATTTCTTGTAATTGATAAATTATCTTTTGTTTTCTTTTTATATTTCTATATAAATATTTACTTTCTATTAATGGAGTATAATTTGGATAAATTTTACAATATTTTTTATAAAAACTTAAAATTTTTGGAAAGGATTTTTTAATTTCTTTTTTAGAATATATTTTTTTTAGAAATTCCGTATAATCTTCATATATTAAATATTCTTTAAATATTGCGACATATTTACATTGTTTATTGTTTAAAATTTCATTTATTTTTTTTAAATTATAAAATGAAATTGTACAGTCATATTTTTTTTTTAAATATATTTCGGAAAATTGTTTTACTTCTTCAATCGGGTCTTTTAAAAGGAATATTTGCATAGAATTTTTCATTAAAATTTAATTTGTTAAATTAAAAATAAAATATTTAAATTTTTAATTATAAATTATTTTTTATATTTAAAAAGATGAAGAATATAATCTTCTACTTTAATTTATTTATCTTTTATTTATTTATTTCATATATTAAATCTCAAGCACATCAAAATATAAATCAAAACCAAGGAGGTCAAAATATAAATAATAATATAAATCAAAATGGAAATCAAAATGTTAATACACAACAAATGAATATTCAAAAAAATTTGCAACAAATAAATAATAATAATCAAAATCAACAAAATATGAATCAAAATTATAATAATCAAAATAATATTAATCAACAAAATATGAATCAACAAAATAATAATATGAATCAAAATTATAATTATCAAAATCAAAATAATATGAATCAAAATTATAATAATCAACAACAAAATAATATGAATCAAAATTATAATAATCAAAATCAAAATAATATGAATCAAAATTTTAATAATCAACAAAATAATAATATGAATCAAAATTATAATAATCAAAATCAAAATAATATGAATCAAAATTATAATAATCAACAACAAAATAATATGAATCAAAATTTTAATAATCAAAATCAAAATAATATGAATCAACAAAATAATTATCAACAACAAAATAATATGAATCAAAATTATAATTATCAACAACAAAATAATATGAATCAAAATTTTAATAATCAACAAAATAATATGAATCAAAATTTTAATAATCAAAATCAAAATAATATGAATCAACAAAATAATTATCAACAACAAATAATATGAATCAACAAAATAATTATCAACAACAAAATAATATGAATAATAATCAACAACAAAATAATAATATGAATCAAAATTATAATAATCAACAACAAAATAATATGAATCAAAATTATAATAATCAACAACACAATTATAATAATCAAAATCAACAAAATATAAATAATCAGAATTATAATAATCAAAATCAACAAAATATAAATAACCAAAATTCTAATCAACAAAATATAAATCAACAACAACAACAACAAAATATAAATCAACAAAATCAGCAACAACAAAATATAAATCAACAAAATATAAATCAACAAAATATAAATCAACAAAATCAACAACAACAAAATATAAATCAACTAAATCAAAATCAACAAAATATAAATCAACAAAATCAACAACAACAAAATATAAATCAACAAAATCAAAATCAACAAAAACAAAATATAAATCAACAAAATCAACAACAACAAAAACAAAATATAAATCAACAAAATCAAAATCAACAAAATATAAATCAAAATCAACAAAAACAAAATATAAATCAACAAAATCAAAATCAACAAAAACAAAATATAAATAATAATCAACAACAGCAAAATATAAATAATAATCAACAAAAACAAAATATAAATCAAAA